>JAQIXX010000697.1:0-49764 GCA_034700605.1 Willowsia nigromaculata
TACCAAAATTCCAGCGAAACAGTACTACTTTTGAGACGTCTCATGCGATGAATTATCAGGTTCAAACCTTCAACTGCCAACTCAGCACTAATACTAACTAATTGATCGCACTGTAATAATTACCGTCACTAGAAATATATTAAATATTCTAGTTGAATTTTAGATTGACGAATTACGTAATCTACTTCCGTTTAGTATCACGAGTAACTCACAGATTGGAATAATAAATCTGATACTAACTAATACTGAGACGTCTCATTTAATTGAACCACTAATTTTCAGTGTCAAGATCACCGCGTTAATTAGGGTCAAACCTGAAACTGCCACTGCTACACGAAAACTAATTTTCTCCAGGTGGGCGCCCACTGTTATTAATCGCAAAACAAAGTTTCAATGAAAACAATTTCAAAACACAATGAAACATGAATTTTTAAGATCGAACAAGTAACCTTTCTCTTTTTACAATAATTTAGTAAAACGGTAATTGATTTTTTTAAATGATCGTTTTTGAACTAATTGAGTTATGCCTGAGATTACGAACGAATTAAGCACATGTCGGTGTGTTTATTGGCAAGACCACATAAAGTCTAGCTAGTTTGCCCTTTGTCAGACAATGTTGGGTTTGGACAGGAATCCATCATGTCACTGTCAATGCAAATATGCCGTACACATAATACGAAGCAGTATGATAATTGAGGCGTCTCATGAATGTAATCTGCATATTTTTATGAATAGCTCGGCTTCAACTTGAGTAATATGCATTTCTTCTTTGTTTCTTTTTTTTGTACATGCATTCTTTGATGACCGGATTTCAGACGTAAGAAAATTTTCATGCATTTATTGAATCATATAGAATAATTTTATTTATCATTTCAGGATACTTTATTTCATCAAATATTTCAAATACAACACTAGAAAATAATGAATGTAAAATATGTCATGATATTAATATGTATCATCTTGTTTTTGTACTTGCATTCATACTTGATGACCGGATTTCAGACGTAAGAAAACTTTCATACATATATTGTAGCAAATGGAATAATTTTATTTATCATGTCAGGATACTTTATTTCATCAAATATTTCAAATACAACACTAGAGAATTTATAAAATGTAAAATATGTCATAATATTACTATATATTATCTTGTTTTTGCATTTGCATTCATACTTGATGCCGGAATTACAGAAGTAAGTGAATTTTTCAAGGCAATCATTCATTTTTAATGTCGAGGATGCAGTCGATAATTTTGTTTTCTGTTACGTGCCAATCAACCTGTAAAAGTTCAAGGTGGTTCAGCGTTGTCTGTCGTCTATGTGCCAGTGAACTTTATGTATCATAAAAAATAGCCCATTAAATATTAGAAACGGGCATGTGCCATTTTCCTTTCGGATGTGTCACGTTGAGTTTCTTTTCTTTAATGCCATATTATGTCTTAGCCTCACATGTTTGAATAGCATGAAGAGGAACTTCTCGTAGAGAAGAAAGTACTATTTTAGCAAACATTGTGAAAATATAAATGCAATAGCCTAACCCTTGCAATTTTCTCTTCCCTCCCGACAATAATTGAAGTCAGCCTCTGATGTTTTAATGTTTAACTGATGGCAAGCAATAAATGAATTGATAATTGCGTTTGGTTGAGCATGCATATCTGAATTGCCAAATGTATAGTCGTTGTCTCTCCAAAATCCGAACGATATTCGAATATCTTACTTTGAAACATACCCTGAATATTCCTGCAATAAAGTTCATGTACCTTTATACTGCATGAAGTACACATGGTGCCAAAATCACAATTTAATCAAATGATAATATAAACATGAATGAAAGTACTCAGATAGTAGATTTCTATTTGAAAATTAGCATATTGATTGTTCACTGTGATAAGCACTGGAATGGAATTTTGTTATCATATTCGTTTCGATTCATAAAATCAACTTGTTCTTCTTAATCGCAGCAATGATTTTTGCTGTTATATGTGACATTTTGTAATGAGGAAGAGTGGGACTTGGTATTGAATTTATACTTGCTTGTTATTCATGTCTACTTCCACAACGAGTTACTTATACAGAGATATATGTTAACTTAAATTTATCCACAAGAAATATTACCATACATAGTATCATCAAAAAGTAATCATTAATAAGCCCTAATGTTATAATGCAGAAAGCTTGTGTATAGAAAGTATGCGTTTAATATTTCATGACTTTATTGCAACGCCACATTATATGCAATGTAAATAGCTAGCCTGCTTTGTTTCCGTTTCTCAGTACATATCAAGATTTCGAATTTAAATATTCACAATCTATTTGAAGCGAATAATGAATAAAACTTTCTCTAATTACGCTTGAGGCTTTTCTCATGTTATGCCCCAGGTTTTTCTTGTATTAAACTGATTCATCAGTGAAATTATGTACTTCCTTTCGTATTTTTGTTCATGCATAGACATTAGACAAGGTGCATTTTTTGCATTTTTAATATTTGAGATATGATGGCTGAGTTGCTAAAAATATTATTAGCGTTCGCAAACCTCCGAAGAGTATTTCCAGAAAGAAGAAAATCATTCTATTCTATCTAAATTAGCCTAGAGAAGTAGTAGGTAAGTATTTTTACAATTCTACTTACTAGGGTACGTTCACGTTCTTTTTGACATGTCATGGAGCCATAATATGTGTATCTCTACAACAGGTATCCTTTTCGGCATATGAAGCAATCAAAGAAAAATAAATATCCAAAAAGTGGTCAACTTGTTTCAAGGAAAAGAGACGAAAAATTATTGTTGCCCTGCTTCTATTTTCACTGACAGACTGTAGTGTGCATCAATGTATCCGATAATCGTAGCATCCTACGTTGCTGCTCTTCTTTTTCTTGTTATTATTATTTATTTTTTTTTACAAAAGTTACCTAATATTGCTTCATTTGTCGCGACTCACCTTGTTCCAATAACAAAAGGATGAAGTTCGCTGGCACATGAGGGAGTAGAAAAATGCTGGGGTTCTGGCTCATTTGGGGCATTAAGAAAGAACGTGTGCGTACGCAGTGCACCTGTCAGCATAACCCTATCCACATTTAGGGCTTCTTTCTTGGCTGGTGCTGAGATGAAAAGACTTGTGTTATGATCTTGATTACGATGATTGCACTGATGTTTTGGATTATGTAAGTGATGGCCTTCTGCTGCACGTATGAAAAAAGGATACAAAATACACAAGTTGGGAATTTTGGTTCGATTGGCAGTAGCAGCAGAACTACCTATACATAAGAAAAGTGGATTTTCGACATTTTTTCCAAGGCTTTTTCCACTTTCTTGTTTTCTTTTCAGTGTTGGGCGCATCTACAGCTACTACAGCAGAAGTTGACAAGGTCTGTCTTATAAAGCCATGCTATTATATATGCTACCATTCGTTTTGTACTTAGCAAACGAAGGACGATTGAACAATAACCTGTTGTAATATTATTATTGCTTACTTTACCACACCGCACCATACGCAACACAGCACAACTTATTCCTAAAAGATGTTGTGACTTTTTACATATAGGTACATACTTTAGCAGCAGCATAAAGTAAGCAATAAGACCAATAAATGCTCTGCTACTTGTCCGAAAAGAAATTACTCCCCAATTCTATTTTTCACATACAATCTTATTATCCAAGGGTTATTTCGTTTACCACGTGTCCCATCTGTAACTCCATCGTCATTAAAAATTGACTTTTTTTCAACCTGCTTCTCCAAAAAATACTTGGATCTGTATGATACGTTCCTGCTGTTGCTGCTTTACCTCTCTCCCCATCCATTTCTTATGTTTTGACTTGTTCCCTTTTCTACTTGATGAAGGGAAAAAAGGAAAGAAATAGTTTTGAGAAATTTGTTGGAAAAAAATCTCAAGGGAGACTGGAGCCTTGCTGAGTATTATTTCTTCTCCAGAGAGTAGACTTGAAAATGAAAAAAAAACTCCTTGATGTCCACACAGATGCCGACCTGTTTACATTTTAGTTTTTAGTCTTATCATCATCGTCTTATCATACACGCTTGACTGGTGACTAGTGTAAACCAGGAAAACACGTACCAGCGTAAAAAGTAAGGGCATTGTAGCAAGAGCAAAGAGATAAAACAATATTGTATCATCCAGCTCACTCCTAACCGAAACGGTCCGGTCTGGCGTTCATGTAGATACATACGAGTACAATTTCTCTTTAAACATATTGAATGAAGCATACATTCACCTGTTGTCCAGAAAAAGAAGACGAAGATTTTTACTTTGGTAGTTTTTACGACTGGAAAGATCACATTGTATTAAATTTCAGTGATAATCAACTCTTGTGAGTAAAAACATTTTCATCTCCTTTGTATATGTTTAATGAACATAAAGCCAACAACTCTGAGGTACTGAAGTTGCTACTTTTGTGACTGTGGTTTGAATATGTAGCATACGGAAAACAGTAGCGGTAGTTGCTGAAGAACCCTGTTTTTATTTTTATTAGGAAGATCGTGGAGAGCACATGTCTTGGCTTCTTTTTCTTGTTACTGCATGAAATGAAACAATCATAATAATCATTAATGACCTATGTTGCTCCTGTATATAGCTGATCTGTATACATTTACCCCTTTCTTCTTAGTTTGTTTCATACGCATGATAATATTATTTACCTTCGATGATGATCATCATTATAAGCTCTCGCTACTGACCGTTCATATCGTTTAAAAAAAAAAGATTCTTGGGTTAACTGTCTGCTGCTCTCTGTAACGCGTCTGTGTCCATATGTCCATCTTCAACGTATGCCAAACTTTGATCGTCAGCGTAGTAGAAGGGTAGTAGTAAACTTCACTTTTCATATACAATTTTCCTGAACATACAACTTGCCCTCGTCTTAGACGGGCAGTAAAAAGAAAGAAAAGGGAGAAGAAGATGCCGTGTGCAACGAAAGAAAGGCGTAAGATGAGGAAAATGCCTAAGAAAAAAAGATGCAACAGGTGATGATTCCTTTTGATAGTAATAACGATTCCATTTTTTGCCCCTGCTTCTATATAATGGGGCTGTATAGAGGTTATGTATATAAAGACTTCTTGTTCTCCTTCATTTTCATAGAGCGTCCTTGTGTATTAGATACCTATAAGTATTTCTCCATCGCATGCTATAAAGTTATATACCTGCACGAAAATTCTTTATTCGAGCAACGTCTTCTTAGAAGAAAAAAATCTTCGTTGAGCAGGATCGACTGACGCTCAGACGTTGTATTTCTTGCTGTGTGGATAGGTAGTAGAAAATATTCATCGTCAAAAAGTCAAGTCCAGCAGCAGAAGATACAAAAAAGACAACAGCCGGCAGCAGCTGGAACATAGATTCACAGTTCATTATATAACATTTTTTGTAGCTTGTCTTGTTTTTTTCTTGCTCTCGTGCTGCCGTAGTTAGCATGGTCAGTGCCTCCATATTAAGAAGGTATATGTGTAAGATCATAGATATAAAAGTCTAAATATGCATGCTTTAAAATGGAAAGACCTGTCGTTTTTCTCTTTTTCTCTTCTACTCGCTGGTGTAACTTGTTGTAGATTTGCTGACAGTAGAGGAACGAGCAACGGGTTGAAGGATGCAGGATGAATACAAATACACTCAAGGATGTCCGTATTTACTACTTATACGTTTGTAATAAAATGCGGACACGAGAGGGTGTAATTTTAAAACTTGAATGCATCATGTACTGTGTGTATTAGAACGCGCTAAACGTGTAAAATGCGGCTAAAATACAATTGTCCAGAAGTATCTTTTATTTTCATTTTCCGTATTATTCCGTACACCAAACTCAATACTTCATACTTACAAACATTTGCGTTTATTTTTAAGACAACTTCCGTTACTTGTTTTCGTACCAAACGAAGGAATATTACTCGTCGTTATATATTTCTAAGCCATGTGCCACTGGAAATATGGAATACATTGCAATGCTAGCATACTTTTTTTCCAGTCTCATTGAGCTCTTAATTTTTAAGTGGAACGATTTAAAGGGAATTTAAATGGAGGAATTCATAAAAAATGCTTTTTCATACTACCTTGAGAGTGGTGTAAGATTTTAAAAGAGAAACTATGAATCGATAAGCTATGAATATCTCGACAATAGTTAAGTTGTGCTGCATGCAATGTCATGTTTGATTTGAACTTAATTAAATTTGTATTCATGAAAAATGTACTATCATCATACTTTTTAAAATGTTAATATTAACAACCTTACTAATGCAATGAAAATATTTTGCTATGAAATCAGAGAGATCTACATGACACTTTAGTGAATCTAAAGTCATCATTTTCGAATAATAGTCATCATGATCGCAGAAAGTTTTATTTTACACCTTGTTAAAATATACGCGCAGGTTCAAATACTGCACGTTTTCTAATGTGATATACGGCAGTGCCAGTCACGAACACGGCAAGTGATCAGATAGAGATAGGTACCTACGTGTAATGTTCAATTATAATAAACCATTTTTGGAACCTGATACCTCAGTTCAGGTCAGTGTTATTTTGCATCAGTATTATTATTTGCGCGCTTAAAACCTACATGCAAATACCTTTTCAGTTGGTATCTATCAGACTCTAGTTTTTATGCAGCGTCTGTTCAAGATAATACGGACTCCGAGTATGGTGATGATATACAAAGAAAGCGTAGTATCATAAAATGAGATAATATGCATTTGCAAATTGCTTAAATTCGTTCGAAATTGAATTTTTCTGATAAAGTTAGATATTCAATGTCTAAGATTCATTTGAGAATAAAAACTGAGCGAGAATAAGTCTAAAATTACTGGTCAACCAAAAAGCTACCGAAAAGTACATGCGCGTACCAGTAATTGCATGAAATTGCTGTCACCTGCTTCTCTAAAAATCTATTATGTTTCAATTTGCCAATTCCTACGAATCCCCAAAGGCAAGGTATAGAGAATCTACAATAAAAATAGAAGTTCGTACCAGTCATTGTACCTGGAATTCACATCCTTGGTACAGCATACAAGCCATAGAACCGAGAGAGCAACAACAACAAGACATCAATTAAGGTAGATTTTTATGCAGATCAGAGGCAGGTGCCGTCTGAAAAACTGATCTTCATTATTATCACCCTTATCGTGTCTGCTTGTGTATGACTGACGAGACGGGAGATGAGCAACCAGTAACATACGCCGGCTTTTTTAATTCAATGGATTTTCTCGATGGAACATAACAAATATCATATTTAGCAGCAATGGAACAAAAGGTTTCTCTCTGCTGGTGCTCTGACGGCTGTTGCATTTTCTTCGTATGCCTATTATTTGGCTGGTGGAGAGAAGAGAGAATCTCTAGATGATACTTTTTATATTACTTCTTATATTGGTAGAGACTCCTGGATTTGCACGCACATTTCCGAGCAAGGTGCATATAAAAATGCTAAAAAAAAACAATATGCAAACAACCTGATGGTAGTCTCCTGCGCAATTAGATGTGCGAAACCTTGGCTGACAGTCTCAAAGCACATCAAATGAACTGAAAGTACTTTCAAAAGTATTCTTTGTGAAAAAATATGAAATTCTCTTGCTGCCTTATTTAAACATATTATGTATTCAAAGGTATAAAAACTGGGTTTGAAATGTATGCATAAAAAACGTTTTGCAAGGGACAACACTCCAGACAATAGTAGTAAAGTAACACGAGAACACCTTGCATTTTATCAGTTTTACTACCGTCTGTCTGTCTGCATATTATCATCGATATCATAATAGACTAATAGCTGCAATAAAAAACCAGCCAATATTTCGAAGCCAATGGCTCCTTCTCAAATGCTCTCATTTTCACTATCTATCACTAACTATCCTTGAGTTCAATTGGCATCGGTTCCAGTCATCTTGCTCTTTCTCCGTGTAATCATCTTATCAACAAGTTGGCCGCTCAAGTATTTCTTCGTGTTGATTCGCACAGTCGTCATTCATGATTGGCACATAATAGCCATTCATATAGATTGAGCTTATTTGTTTATATGAGCTTCTTTAGACGAGGCACCGCTAAAGTTGCAGTCAACGCAAATGCAGTGAATAATACATCTTTAGTACCTCTTTTATGATTATAAGTTCAGCTGAATTTTATTGCTTTCCTTTGCACTCTGCTCATAAAAAGACTTGTGCTAAAGAAAATTTATTCTTTTTAGGAGAACTCCTGCAACATCAATGATAGCAGTAGCAGCCGACGTCCGGCTGGTTGCATTCCATACAGAAATTGGTAGGTCTCCTCATGTATCTGCATGTATTAGATAAGTAGGAAGAGTCAAGTCAAGGCTAATCGTAAGTGTAAAACTCAAAATGCAATCAACTTGGTATTCTGACTGTAACAGTGTCGATAAATAATCGGACATGAAAAAATAAGCAAACACATTTGTCATCACTGTAAACGACTCAACTAAAAACTAAACATAAGTGGATTATAATAAAAAATAATGGTATATAAATTTGATTCAATTAAAATTGTCACTGTTTTTCGATCAGTTAATCTGATGCCAATGGTGGAAACTAATAAGTGAAGCATAATGGAGAAAGATAATGCAAAATTTTTGAATTTAAGAAACTTAGATAGAATACAAAATTCTGCTCTATGAGTAAAGAAATGCTTACAAGGTAGACTTGTTCTATAACTTAACCTCATTCGCATTTATGCTTACAGACTCTGTAATTCCATATACTCACGTTGACTGACCATTTATATAATCTTATAGTTCATCTTTATGATTGTAAATTGTAATGGTCCACTTGTACGTAACATTCAAGAAAAACAAAACGTGTCATTTTCATGGTGGTAATACGCTCCAAATGAATCGATGGGTATTACAGGTTACCACCACCAAGACTGGATCCAATGGGTAATGTGCATCCGCCAAATAAGCAATAAATAAGTTTTTCAGTTATGCATTGTCTTTTCCTTCTGTGGATGTCGAATGTTACTGGCATTTTCACTGTTGCTCCTGTAAGTTGAGACAGCAGGCCAAGTCACGAAATGAGAGTCTCATGTGGAGGCCAGCGTGGTTGTCTAATATACTGGGAGGAGGATAATAATGATGATAAAAGTAAATACCCTTTCTTTCTCTTAGCTTCGTCCTTTTCTGTATCACGATGATGCATAATAAAATCTACTTCACCTGGTCAGTTTTCTCATGCGATCTTCAATGGTGGTTGTGTGGTTTTTGTTTTTGTGGTGGTGGTGGTGATGTGCAATTGTTTCCCAATCAGTCCACATTCTGCGAAACCGTGCCACTGTAAAACGCCACAATCACCACTGTGAAACTCGTTGTTTTGAAGCTGTCTGCTGCAGCGCTCTGATTTTAAAGATGATGATGATGAGAAATTTATTTTGAGAATCTGATTTTATCGTTTGCACTTATGTGGATGTGACTTTGATCACACTCTACTGTAGTCAGTCACTGTGTTGCAAAAAAGGCACATGTGAATTTCATTGTCCCAACAATAATGTTCAGGTGAATAGGGGGCAAAGAAACTTGGGAAGCAGCAGGAGCAGCGTTTATGTGGCAATCCTACTAACTCATATTGTTATTATCTCTAAATTGCTTTTACACTTCTGTTTTGACTTTTAAAACTGAATAAAAGGTTCCTGTTGTGATCATGCCATAATTGAAATTGCGAAAACGGTGTCAATTGTTTCGTCACTATTAAATATTTGGGGAAAGATGTATATTAGCATATCATCAATAGTTAAACAGTTTAATGGTGGAAGGAACGTCATGCAATGAATAAACTATTAAAATTGCACCATATAAACACGCGTGTAGTGAAAGATAATCGGAGTCTTAAAATTGACATTTTTGGTACATTCATATCCGTGCACAAAGCGACAAAAGTTAATGTAGGTAGCCCAGTATTAATTTTTGCAGGTATATATGTTTCATTGCAAAATGGCAAAGAGGGTTTTTTTCTTTGAAAAGTTCTTAGAATCCTCCAAGGCAATTCAATATTTGGATGAAATCTTAATCAGAACGCAGGAAGTACAAAAAATATATCCATGTCACATGACAGTTTGTAACTTAAAATACACTCATTTTGAATCATTTGATATAAGATGAATTCTTTCTACGATACATAAAATGCAGATATGCAGAGCTTACAATAACCGCGCCCTTCAAATTGACCGGACGGGCCAAAGTATTCGAAAGCAATGCAGAATTTAGTTGGTGGAATAGAACCATGATCGCCGAGGTCAAGTCAATACCAATACGTCACACGTGCAAAAACAGCTACTTGTTTGAAGCTTACACATTTTGAATTAAAACCATTAGAACGCTAATAAATTATCATAATGTTATCGACGTGGAAAAGTTTACCAACCTGCATAATTTAAATCATGTGTAAATATCGTATTAGACATTATTGTCTACAAGTGATTTTATAGTGTGCTGCCACCATTCACTAAACAAATTTTTGCAGGTACCAAGTCCAGATCCAGGCACATGATAGCACAATATGATTGACAATATTTGTAACATAAATATGAAAATTTTGTTAGTCATTACCCAATATTTCGAAAAGACTGTTTAACTCAAACTCATACATACTCGATATTTGACAAATAACCTCTCTTTCTAGAGATTCTCTCAAAACGTTTCAACTTTTGTTTTGTTGCAATTCTCCAAGAAATATTGATGTCACACTGTTGCAATCCATCATTTCGTGTCAAATACCTCATTGCATTATTTGCGTTATAGTGATCACGGATGGGACATTGATATGCAATCATCTTCTAACTACATGAAACGGAAACTCAACCTGAACTCATTCTTCAGACGATAGTTTACTTACCTCTTTGTAACTTCCTTTTAAATATGTTATGAATCAGTCCAACTCGTCAAACATACTTCCACACTCGTACATCGATCTTTCTTTAAGGTTCAGTGATTCTTCAGTTAAGGAGAAGCATGTTTCGTTGCAAGGAATCGGTAGCTATTCCGTTTTTTAGGACAAACAAAGTTTCGAAATCCAGAAAGACTTTATACAAATATTTTTCAAGCGTCTAGTTATGGAATATATGAATGAAATTTTATTAAAAATCATAAAGTACATTGCTCGCTGGATTCTAACAATTCATTCGCTACATTACAATTCCTGACGCGTTTCAAAAAAAAAAGAAAGAGAAGAAAGAAACTCAATTGCATCAATTATAGAATTAAATTGCATTAGATATAGGAAGCAAGCGTAGTATAAAATGGCAAACCTACATATAGTGTCGCAGAGCGTTCACCCTTTCGACACACTAATTTCCGCCAATACTCCAACACAGATATGCAATTTCAGCTTTTGAGCGGTTTTCTGTTCATATTATGTGTTTATTTTTGTGAGAGGCTAGTGGGTAGTGGGTTTGTCAATGATTTTGTGAAAGAGAGAGAGAGAGAGAGCTATGCTACAAAATGAAATTCTATTCACAATTTGGAGAAAGGTAAAATATATGCTAAAGTGCATCATCACATGAAATGAATTGACAAAGAGGAAGGAAGGGAATATAGAAAAGGATGCAAAGATAGTTCAAAGGTTAAAGAGCAGAACAGGTGGGGTAAGCACGCTAAACGAGCCACCATGTCGTGTACCTGCAGTATTTTCTATATTATCTAATTTTGATTTTTGACAAACGAAAGGATGATCATTTCAACATCACCACGAATATTACACACTCCTCTAGCATACACATCATATATAGTTTTTGCTGAAATGAAGAATACAAACTTTTTGTGCAATCTTGTCGTTTATTTCTTTATAGCCATTTAAATGACAAAAGGAAACATTTCGGACAAGTTGAGATAACGAATTGTATACAAATGACCTGTTACCTTTTGCAAGACCTGTGATTTTGCTTAAGTTAGAAAGGCCTACATATATACACGGTCGTATATACATCATTGTTGAGAGTTAACTAGGCACTAAAAATAAGAAGAGAATAAGATCATAAACGTTTAAAATGTTTTGACACTGGTGACATTACCGACATTTTTGCTCGCTAACTGGCAAGCTTTCAACATAAAAGATGTATCACACGCTGTACTCATGTTCAAAATTTCAAAAATTTACAACAGAAACAGATCATTACTAGAGATAACGGTGACTAGGTTGGTGTTTACAGTGCTCATCATACATCATATGTCACTGACAGGTAAAAACAATTCACTCGAATTTGGGAATAATAAGAGCAGGCGGAAAACGCAACAAGTACTAGGTGCATTCTCACAGAGAAACAAAGACACTGCTAGAAGAAAGTCCGTATAAAGCAATAACAATAATGATGATGATGCTGATGACGGCAATGATGTGCAAACTCATCATTGAAGCTCCTACGCAAAATCAGAAAGTTTTGATTCAAACAAATAAGCATTTCTAACTATTGTCATTTTCTGATTCTCACAGCTCACAGAAACCATCACATCCTGATTTTGGAGATGGTTGGTGACCTGTGTGAACGAAATTTTGCATTATTCTTGATCTTGTGTGTATTCATTGAGAGATGTGCGCATGAGCATGAGGTTGCAAAATATTCTTAACTGGTTCATCAATTTATCACCGTAATGACTAATATTTTTTCAATGGTTCATCACAATCATCATCATTATCAACTTCTTCTTTTGGGCTCTGAGCAAATTGAAGATGATTAGGAGTCGTTTGCTAAAAGGTGAAACTCCCAAAATGTTGAAATAAGATTTCATATTTGTAGCGTAGCATGCATGCTTTCATTTTGTTAGTCTGTAGTTTTTGACACCTGCTCCATTTAAAGTTGTTTGTGAGCAAATATTAAAAATACCTTAGCAAATCACATAAACCTGTGCCGGTCACCTCGTTTTTATGTTCCTTTTTATATTTTATGGTTTTAGAGGGAATAAGCGCATGTTTCTTACGTACGTTTCTCTGTGGACTATCCATCTACTATGCATGCAGTAACATCTCTAAAAACTGTTACACGAATTTCACGATTTTTTGAACTTTTAAAACGCTGCTTGTGATTCAGTTTTGTATGCATATATGTGTGAGTGTAAAGTGTGCATACGTAAGGCATTCATTGCATCATCAACTCTTGCACCCTTTTCACTCCTCCAGAGATGGCAAGGCAATAAATGTTTGCACACCAGAAATGACAATGGGAGAAAAAGTTCACTTGACATTAGTGCGGCGATTTTTTATGGTCTGTTGAAGATGATTACTACAGAGAATGGTAAAATTCCATATCATTTTCTTGCTCATGCTACACGTTACATTACCTAAAGGAGTTAGTACAGATAACGCATATATTTTATGGATGACAAGTACATTTTTAGTACATCAACAAGTAATAATTACAAAGATGAGCACTGCACATAAAAGTTACACGCAAATCATAATTTTTATTATTGTTATTATTGAGTAAAAACCAGGACATGTGCACTTACCACCAACATATTTGCCAACTCAGAGATTCTCAAATTTCGTCCATTCATTTGCACATTAAAACACTTCTTCATATCATAAACCAGTGCACATGCACCTGATCCAGTACAAATCCTGTGATGACAGGCACAAAAACATGTTATAATTACAGATCAGAGTTCACAAGATTGTATATTCATGATCAATTACATATTTCACCGCCATGTTGATAGATAAAGCTAAACCAACCTTAAATAATTAACATTCATATTCATTGATTGTAGTTATCTTAAAACCTAACTTTTGTTTGTTGTCGTAAACTGCACCTGTTCCACAATCAAATATTTTTTGGTGATAAACAACTGATTAAATACGATCTTTCACACCTGTCCAATTCTGTGCAGCCATATCACATTTCACACAGCTTCCGATATACATATACCTAAGTGTACTTTAGCAATAACCTGTAAAACAAAGTTTCAAAAACAAAGCAAAAATGTAATTCGTCAAGCCATATATTTCAATTACATACAATGCTCAATTTATGAACTAAAGTAACTTTTGCCATTTTAAAAATTCTATTTGGTATACTTGCATAAAATATAATGAATCGATTCGATATAAGCAATTAAGGGAAGTATAGTAGACACACAATATTTTTGACAAATGCAACTTAGGGTGATATTTCTAACAAGGGATCAAACTGTTTTAAAACCCAAAAATCAAAATTTTCCATTACCAAATTGTATACATAGCATGATTTTGATCCAAATGTTACCCACTGTAACCTGCTGTTAGAAAAATCTGGTAAATAATTATGGGAATTCTAATGCACATTTCCTCTTACATTTGCCTGTTTAATAGCTTGTGCATTTCTGTACAGCACATGTGTTTCATGAAACGAGTTTTGGAAACGTCACGAATTCCGCTCTCATCAAAATTGGAACAATTTGCACATTACCTGTCAAGCATATGAAACCATTGTAAAACAAAAGATCAAGTCTAACAACCAGCATTGTTTACTTTCCTATTATAGGAGCACCTCATGTTTCACCTACTTTCACCTGTACTTTTAGTGCTGCACGACATTATGAATTCACGAAGTAGGTGCAAAAATCCCACTACAATAGATTTTCTACATTACTAAAATACCTTTAATGGGTATGTGTGGCATTTCTTTATTTCACACTTCAGTAAAGTATTTCATCATTGGTTTATGGAATCTTATGGCCAAGAAATGCCTATTACCCATGCATGCCTCAGCTATCCCTTATATTTCATTGTACTTATTGTTCATGAGAAAACGAAGTACAGAAATCCGCAATAGTTCAATAGGTCAAATGGCTAAGGAGTAAATGTTGAATTGAATTGAAAGATCAAGATGTTTTTCCCCTTTCAAGATGATTTATCAGCAGGTTTTTAAAACGATCGCATCTCATCATCCGACAAGAGAGTCTACCTAAATATGCAACAAGGGAAGGGGATAGAATAATGACAAACACAATTTTTTATCTACTTTACTTCATTGAGCGAGTAGAAAATAGATTTTCTCGCGAGATTCGCGCATGTCGAACGATTTGTAACAATTGAGAGGAACTATCGGCAAAAATATATTAATCAGGAGCAGTCATCAGTTGTTCAATAGGATTCACTCTCTGTCTCTTTTTAAAGATTGCTTATGATGTCTCTACCATGGAACACAGGAGGAGTATATGAACGTTGCACATCCGCATTTTCCTTCTACTCATAATCACCTCTCCGCTTCAATGCGTTGCATCAACAAAAACAACTTCAAACAGTCAGTCAACAGTAGGAAGAAAGATCCTCTATTCATTGTTCATTATTGCTATTGACAGGGAAATGGACTGGTTCACTATTAAAGTTTTGTGCTGTATGCGATACAGATAAAGTTCATGCGCATAGATTTTTTTTATATTGTAGTGGAATGCTCGGCTTCAGCATCATCATCATCCTCGAAAATACACCGATAATGATAACAATGGATGTTGCGTTGCAGAAGCAAAAGAAAAACAACAATATCAAAAAAAGAAATCATTTAATGTTAGCATGAAGTAAAGCTCATAAGCAGATCATCTCCACTTCTCCTTTGGTAACTTTGGCAGATTGTAAATTTTACAATCATATCGTGCAATCCTCTATTTTGCTTTGCAATAATAATCATATCGTGCACGTTTTTTCTTCCTGGGATGTTGCTTCATTTCATTGTATACATTGGTGTAGTGTATATATGTATATGACTTTTAGCTTTGTAGTCTTATTATTTCTCCACCGAGACAAGTGATTTACTTATTGTTACAAATGTTAACCTGTGCTCGCGAAAGATGCAGTTGGTAGAAGGTAGTTGAATGCTATATAATAATGTGGGTAATATAACTAAGCGTTTTTACTACTAAAGATCATCGGGAGCAGCAACATTGTGAAGTGATTTGTGTTAAAATGTAAAGTAAAGCAATGTTGCAAGTGTATCCTGCGAGGAGTACACGCACGGTGTACACAATAAAATAAAAATGGTTCCAACAATGCGATATTGTAATGTAATGTAAGAAGACAAGCAACATATTTTATTGCCATTTTACTGCCTATTACCGTCATGTCGCGATGATAAAAGCAGAGATGTGGTAGTTGCTTACTGGTATACCTACTGTTCATCATTATCATGCATGTAAGTAGCATGAATTCTGTAGGACGTAAAATATGTGCACTAGGTTTAATTATTGGAATACGGATATTTTCTGTTTTTCTATGAGCAGGTAGTTCACGCACTGTATGGCTATAATGTGACCTATTTAAATTAAATATTTTTTGCATATGACAACGGCAACAGTCTAATGATGATCCAGTTAAAGAATGCTAGTTTCATTTCGTACAACTCAAACATACAGATCAAAAATCTCTGACACGAAATGATGTGTTCTGCATATATCAAGTATACAAATAGTACAAAGTTAATTACACATTGATGACCGATTGGGTGCAAATGGTTTCAATATTGGAATATCGGCTTTCATTTTGTTACAACATTACCATTACAGGTAGCAGTAACTCGACCAGCTTACTTGGAGGGAATCTTAGATTACTAGTCATGTTAAAATACATCAAAATTGGATAAGGGATGTTGCTCTCATCTCTGGCTTTGGTGACGGTATGAGAAATATGATTGAGTCTGTTCTTTGTGGGAAGACACACATTTTTTCTTCATACAAAAGGAACACTGTAATGCTTTTATCATGATCATTGCTGCAATCCCTTCCTCATTTGGTCAGTTTGCAGCATTCTAATCTAGACTCTTACACCATAAAGTCATCATTACCACCACTGATGCACCGCATCAAGGGCCAAAGGTGACTGGCTTTAACAGTTAAAAATGTTCCTCACGAGAACCATATATTATGTACCTCTAATACTACTGTAAAAGTTAAAAATTTCATAATACATGTAATTTGTAGCCGTCAATGATTTACCCAATTATTTTTACTCTCTTGAGTGGTGGAAGCCACGCAAAAACATATCGTGCTTTCAGCACCATTAGAATTAGATTGCGAGCAAAAGTTTAGTTTCAATGTAGTAATTTAGCATCTTTGCAATCTTCATTTGACAAAATAATTATGAATCAAAGAGTAAATGAATGCATTTTCCTTTTTTCATCTATGTCGCCCCAATATAGGATTTTTAGATAACCTGCATGTACCATTTCTGTTCTTATAAAACTGTTATATGTTATACTTTGTGATTTGACAGCGAAAGAGCACGTCTACTGTTACTTCGGAATTTTGTAATAATTAAACTATCATACATTTTGACCATGATTTCTTGCTTTAATAAAATTAAGTAGCCGTGTGTTCATTGTTAATCGTTTTGAATTGTCCCTGTAAACAATATAAAACGAATATTTTCTTTGTGTCAACATTTGTACATTGCTTGACCGTTCAATGAAATTACTGATTACCCAAATTCGTATTCTGACAAGTATTAACTCCCTGCCTTTATAGTTCAACGGTCTAAGGAATGAGACGAGTACCTTAAAATTAAATATTCGACAGAGAGTATTCATTATTTTATTAAAATTAAAAAGCACAATATACATTTCATTGCCCTTTTCAAGTCTTTACATACTTGCAAGGTGGAACATTGTTTAATTTTTGTAGAATAAATGCCATTATAATTCTGGCACGTATGTATGTATATTGTTTATGTCCACCTTGATGTTCATAATAAACTAACCGCAACATTCATCCTTCAACTGCAAATGAATCAGAATTACTAAAAAACTGTCAGCTTTTTAGAACAGGTAAGCTGTGGAATAGGAGAACACGGTGATTTCATATTCGTATTATTTCGCACGATTCCAAGCAGTGCATAGCATAACAACCGCGTATCTTTCGATGATTTTTTTAGTGCGGATGAATTCCACCGTATTTGAGAATACAATGGCTTGTCAATTGTCTCGCGAAAGATGATACACAATCAAAAGGGCGTTAACTGACAGCTGTCCGTTGTAGTAATAAGTTCATATATACGAAGTAAAAGGAGATTGTATATTTGCAGGCACTTGTGCTTACACATTTCACTGCTTTTATGACTGCCAAGAATACAATGATATTTTTATATGTGTTATTGTAACAATCATTTATTACTTTTATAGAGATTATGCATTATAGAAACATTTCATGAAATATCTATGCAAAGTATGTTTTATATGGAGCAAAGTGTTTTTTTTATCAAGTGTCAAGTGAATTTTCCAACGGTGCTATTTAAATTGCTTCTTAAGTTTGATATGTCCAACAATCGACCTCAGAAGAATAACTGAGCATAAAGTAAAATGCGAGTAAGACAGTAGTTGCAATACCGTTTTCTCCTGTCAGTATACTTAATTTATCTGAATTAAAAGGGGACTGAGAAATCCAACTTGCGCAAATAATCATCTCCTTCCTTTCGTTTGTCTATCTGTTTGAATGACTCCAATTTAACCTTTTTTTCTTATTGACTGGCTCTTGCAATATAAAACGTAAGTGGTAGCAAAATGTTCATTTGTAAAGGATTTGTGCATTAATAATAGAAACGTGCTACTTGATTTTACACACCACAAATCCAAAAGACGTATTCATTCAACTTTTACATCTAAACTGATGCCGCCGACGAGGTGTGATTAGATATTATTGTAATACACATACATACAAGCTATACTACTGAACCATCATTTTAGTCGAAACAATTTAAATGTCTTCTTGTAGACAGAGCGAATGTACAATAAACTTGCCGAAATTCCAATAGGTAAGCGATGAACAATGCGATGTTCTCTTTGCATGGAGTTGATTGAAATGATAACATTCTCTCGTTTTTAATCCCAACAGGCTTGTGTTCAAATAGGCCGATATTATATAGCAAAGAGTAAAGTTGATTGAATCGCCACATCTTACAAAAAGATTTACAGGTGGCGGTGATTGATGGAAACGTTTTATGCAAAGGCAATAGTAAAACCTGCTGCAGCACGAGTCCCAAAGGAACGGTACAGGTACGCATAAAGTATATGCATATTGCAACGGATGCAAACATGATACCTAAAATGAATTGGTGTGCTTGTTTCATGTCATTATTATGCCGTAATTTCCACAGTTGAATGAATATTAATAATTATTGAGACTATTTTCAACTGGGCGGAAAATTAATGTGCGTAAGGCAGATTCAAAATACAAACAACCATGTAGCATTGCAAAACATATTGGGTGTGAATTAAGTTCAGTAATTTTTCAGTTGCGCCTTTCTTTCTTTATAAACTCACCCGGATTTCTATAAATCAAACTTTGAGCGAACAACTAAACTTGTAAATTCAACGATAAAAGTAAACTTATGCATGTGAGTGACAAAAAGTGTTCATATCCTTAATCCACGACTGCAAAACTAATAAGGAAATAACTGAAAACGTGACTATAGAATATGATAAAAATATTTAAAACGTGGAGAATCACTGATGATGATTTGAAAGCTGTTGATACATGCGCATTTTTGTTTTCCATTATCATACTGTGTTCTGATCCGCTAAGCATCATCAGGAAATCGACGACGATCGTGTTGATCAAGGTTTTAAATACTGTTTTCTTATACTTTCTCTTTTTACATAAAACACATTATGATGTTCAATGACCTTTTTTATAATGCACAAAAAAAATTTTTTCGCTTCAAAATTTCCAAATTTTTGACAATCTTTTTTTAATCAGAAACAAGGAAGCATATTATTCATTATTCCTTGCAGCTTTATGTTCACAAATTTAAGGCGTTTTGTTTCTCGTCCAATCAAAGCGCAAGATTTGTGGAGCCCAACGCATACAGTTGCGCAATTAAAATCTCTTACTTGAATTCTAATCCGCACCATTTAATTACACGGTAGTTTGGTTTGTATACAAGAATTATATCGGGAAATGTGTAATGATGTTGCAATGTGTACATAATATGTGACGTGATGGAAAAATTTCTTCATTCTATGATCATTTTAAATTGTTGACTAGAAGACTTTTAAAAACTGAATACAACCAAAGTTTTTAGGTTTTCCTTGCAAACACTATTCATAAATAGAATGAACCAATTTTTTACTTGATTATGATGCAATGCATAAAATTTCATTCCTGCTGGCCTTTTCCAGATCAGGAAAGATTAGCATATTATTACAATGGAAGCATGTTTCTCTTGGTGCCAAGTGCCAGCTTACTTTTTGTTTTGTGAATATCCATCTGAAAAGGTGGAAAAAGTAGGCAGGTATCAGATCGTATGAGAACGAAGGTGAACATCTGCTCTTTAAATCTCCTGCATTAAAATATTATAACACGTACACGCAGTACGTGCTCCCCAAATTTTCATCTCCAGCAATAAACAACTCCACAAATGCCCTGCTTCTTCTGTACATGATGTATTTAGTATACCCTCAACTGATCCTAACTTCTGTTTTCAGAATTAAAATGAAGAGCATTAAAGTGAAATCTTAAAAGTAGAGTTGTGTTCGATCCACTTGTCCCGTATTAATGATGTTTGGCCAAAATTAATTACCAATTACAATTTCAGCCTTTAATTACCTCGAGAAAGAAAGTTTCCATTTTATTGAGAGCACGCACTATTATAAGTACTATAATCCATAACGAACCCACGTCATAATCTTTTCCAGCAACCTCACAACTTTAACATCATCATCATAATCCTGTAATAAGTCTCATAATCAGTTCTACTTGTGTAACTGTTTAACTTGTTGCACTAAACAAGTCGACAAAAACAACGGATTTCCATCCTTGATGATGGCAAAAAGCAACGGTTAAATTTATTAATGTGGCTCCCTAATGTGATATCTCATCAAGTTGGTAGCAAAAGTAGAACTTAAGCGTATTATGTGTTTTCTTCTGTTTCCCCAATGCAACAGACAGTCTGGCTTGGCTTTCATTTCTGTACCAACGACTTCCTTCCCTTAAGCAAAGTGAATGCTACTACCCACATGCAGAAGAAGCCATTTCCACTTGCTTCGACATGCATGATTACTATTATGAGTTTTTCTCTGACTTTTTGTCAGCCAGTTCCTATCATCAACCACTTCCATCATCATCGTCGTCAATCCACGCTGCCTTTTAACTTTGCTCTTATGCCTTTTAAACGTAATGATATCTTTCCGTTCATTCATCCAACAATCCATATTGTACGATGTGTCCTGTCCAGTAAAGGAGTACAAAAAGCCCATTTTCGCTTACTACATCCAAACTATCAAAAAAACTTGTGTGGAGAAGAGTAATCAAGGAAAAAGTAGGAAACAGGTGGTTCGTCTTCTTATCAACTATCAGCATTGTCATTAACTTACCTTCATACAAACCAACGTTACTTCTGTTCTCTCATTCGAGAGCAAGGGTTATTTAATAATCTACATCCATAATATTATACCATGTCATGCATGCAAGTGCTCTACTGTTTTTGAGATGGAAGGATATACACTATACTCAAGAGAATTTTACCTGTGTAGAAATGGTGGTATAACATATTATCGTCATCATAATCATCATCACATATCACATCAACATAATATATAATAGCTGTGTGTGTTGTCCTATTACCTGCTATCAACAAATGGCGATTTCATTTTCTGTTAAGGCCGACCCATATTAACTCTGCTTTTCGCTAGTGATATGATGATAAGATGATGTGTATGATAATGATATAATGCCTTACCTGACTGCAGTGGTAAGTTTTATAACATTTTTTGTCCTCCTCCTCCCACAACTACTCCTACCGTCTTACCTCCTGTTTTTTCCGTCTGTCAGTCGCTAATAGCTCTGCTTTTATCTTATTTGGCTTAAAGCTTATTGTGTACCTATATTAACTCTTTGGTATTTGTGTATTCATCTGTTACGTTATACACGCTTATAGGTAGTTTACCTCGAAACTGTAAATGCATGTGTGTTTGTTTGAAAGAATTGGAAGTTTCGTGTGCGGATATCCGTGTTCCGATATTTAACCGTCACACTGACTTCTTTGAGTGTAACGCTCACTATAAAGTAGATACGACGGAGACAATTATAACAACAGATGGCTTTACAACTTTTTTTACCTGATATCAAATGTATGGGGTTATGATATGTATATCTGAATAAATGTAATTAGTTTCTTTCTCTAGCTTCTGGTCTGACTCTTTTTCCTTCCTGTTTTTCTCTCTATTTGACCAAGGGAAACTATTTAGTCTCAAGTATTTTTTTTTATTGTTAGTAGGTTTTCGCGTTTTTATTTTACACTTCAGCCGTGAGACCTGCCTTTTCTGGCTTCAGTATGCAAAAAAAAGTTCCGTTCCCATCATTCTTTCCAGGATTCCTGCACCCAATGCAATTAAAAATACAGGAAAGACAAGTACGATGAACGATAGGTTGCATGCATACCTGTTTATCGTCATAATATTCTTCTTTATCAATAGTCAATCACTCACCTACTCGGAATAATGTTAATATATGGAATTTCTTTTATTAGAACGTATTTACAATTATCAATGAATTCATGGTTAATTCTCAATAATAGGATAGATTTCCATGCTAAACTTGCAGGAAGGCGAATAACTGGAATTATGCAAGAGACACTGTTCTTAGAATAATGCATGCGAGACTCCAAAAGCATCATACCACAATCATATAATATGCTGGATAAATCGAAATTGGTTCTTAACACCTATGAAAAAAAGATGGTGCAAGTAGTTTTGTTTGACTTTGACATGCTGAAGTTGCCGATATAATGTACTTGTTTAAATGAAATTCTAGTTTTTAGCTTTTACTTTGAAATGACGATAAACTTGAATTGCAACAACAACAACTCATTTCATACAAGTAGATGCATTGATGATTTGATGCTCATTCGTCATTGGTTTGTTAGCGATTGGAAATAGTGAAATGTTGAATAGTGCATGAAATGTTTGAATATTATGCAATGTGTATTTAAAAACTCAAAAACAGATTTGGTGTTAAGCTTTAATTTCAATAAGGCATTTATTTTTTTATCTTGATTTTTTGTTTTTCTCGCGGCATAATATACTTGAAATACAATAAAAATTGTACAATAATATTTTCTTAAATGTGATATTTGCAATAGCAATAATAGTACACAAATTTGTATATAAAGACGGTGCGCGTTATTTTTAATGTCTAAAAATATTATTATGGCATTCTGTAGCTAATATATATACGTAAATCTCTGCTTTAGTAAATTCATCTTATAAGTATTAATACTATCATACAATTTCTTACATAATAAAAATGTAAGTTAAGGTACAGCACAACGGGACCATTTGATCAAAAGCGTCCGAATGAGTAGCAAATTAGATCAGTGATTTTTTGTCTTCTTAAAATTACAGTATATATTACACGCAATAAAGATAACCATACAATTATTTAATATATCTTCAGCTATGGCTTTCATTTTCTATAATTTTGTTTTGTACATGGTTCCTTGAGTGTGACAGTGAGTTAAATATCTTCAGAGAATTCTTAACATATTATTTTAACCTATATGTAGGCAATAAGCATGTCGTTCATACGATAAGAATGCATTTGCTACTGAAAGCAAAATGTATGAATTTGACATTTGATGAGGATGAGATATGATGCAATATCAAAAAATGACAAAGTAGATCAATAACATGTAATGATGATTACTAGTTTCAAACCAAGTGGCAAGGCTACTTTATATAAGGCATTGACTTAAAGTGTGTACATATGCAACAACGTAATTACATAATATAAAAATACATTGGTAGAGTATAATAATATATCTGAAATATATCGTATTATTTCATTAGCTGTAATTTCTACTTTCTTTGAGATAATGGCACAGATTCGTAAAACGTTATGTGTCGTGTCATTCTGATACATACTATTATATTATTAGATATCTATATGTACAATATAAAATTTACAAAAGTGGTTACATCTTAAAAACTAGTGTAAATAACCTCTGTGGAAAATGAGACAAGACTTTGTTTAAGGCAATAGCGATAAATTCAGTAAGCTACTTGTTTGTGTAATGTAAGCTAAAGCTTACATTTAAATCTTTTATAAATGGTAGATATACAAAAAACGAGTTAAAGTGAACACTTGGTAAATTGGGCGGTGACCACTAAAGTGACGGTAATGATGATGTTTGGTAAAGAAAAAAGTTTTGCCCATCTACTACTATCTAATTTGTTGTAATAAGCTTACTCATGTTCTGTGCGATTACTTCATTAGGAGAGGTTGGCCCACAATGGCTAGCAGAGTCAGCACCACATCCACTGTCTTCATGTTTGTGCAAAAGTGACATGCGGGAGAAAGTTTTGGAGCAGTTGTTGCAAGAGTACTTCTTCACCTCAGAATGGGTCTGCAAATGGGCACGGAGGTTGGACCTGTCAGCAAATGCGCGGTTGCAGTGTTGGCAGGAGAATGGCTTTTCACCCGTGTGTGTTCTGATGTGACCCTGGAGGAGCCATGGTCGGGAGAATGCCTTTCCGCAGAGGTGGCACTTGCAAGGCAATGTGTGAGTGCGGATGTGCATCTTCAGAGCACCCAATGAGACGTAAACTTTCTCGCAAAACTTGCAAATGAATTGCTTCTTGTTTTGACTCGCACAATGGAACTGGATATGCTTTGATAAACCAGAGAAGGTAGAGTATGACTTGTTGCAGTCAGGACACTGGTATCGCACACTGCCGTTAACATTGATTGGCGTAATTTGGGATAACTGAGGAGGTGGTGCGATTGGTTGCTGGTTTTGGCTGTTTGATGACGATGAGACAGAGCTGTGACTGATTACGGAGTCTCGGCTTTCAGCAGATTGATGAGAGTGTGGTGGAGATGGATAGCAGTGTCTCTCTTGTTTGATTATAGCTTTTGATGATGGCTGCTCATGGTGGTAATTGTGAGGGTGTTGCTGGTGTGCTGCAACTGGCGTGATGATTTCTTCATAAAGTTTGGTATTTTGCTCGTTGTGGTGATGATGACTAAATGGACGAGATCCACGGTGAGCTTCTTCAATCTTAATCACTGGATATGCGGGCTCAACGCTCAAGGGTGGTGATACATGGGGTGGTGAGCCGGAAACATCACGAGCACTGAATGGGGCGAAGTGAGATGAGGAGGTAGAGTGAAACTGAGGAATAACAACAGAAGAGCGAGAAAAGGGAGAAGATGATGATGAAACTGGGGAGAAATCCAAGTAAGAGGCACGTTGTCCTGCTGCTGCTGCCGACGAAGATGAGTAATTATGGTGAATGTGAGATGCAGGAGAAACAGAAGCATGCATTTTGGGCCATGCGGCTGGCGGATTGAGATTAATTGGTTCCAGTGGCCCTCCACCTGACACTGGTTTCAAGGGATGAGGTACAGCAAGGTAGCTTGGAGAGAATTGAGAAGGATGATGTTGGTGGTGGTGAACTGGATGTGGAGGACTTGGCATTCCGCAATAACCTCCAGAGTAATTACTGCTGTTATTGTACTGGAGAGAAATTGGGGATGATGGTGAAGAAGAAGTGACACTACCTCCACGGCCAGCCACCAAAGAAAGTGGTGGAGGAGACATGGACGAAGATGACGACGCAGAGGAAAGACTCTCTTTCTTCAACTTCAGATCTTCTGGCTTGGTTGAGAGATTTTCAGGCTCAGAGTCATTAACTGACGACTGTGGTGACGGCATTCCTATTTTTTCAAAAAAGAAAAGAAAAAGGGTTCCATAAGTAAAAACGTTTTTTTATGAAAAAAAGTAAGCTATTTAGGATCTCCTAAATTCCTGAACCCTTTCAAAAATAAATTACATTTTACTCATTTTTAAAAAGAATTCCAAATATTTACCTTTATAAGAAACGTCCGAATCCGAATCATCCACAGGGTCATACTTGATTGGCCGCTTTTTAAGCGGGCAGTGGCTGTAATTAGCCGAAGAACGTTTTAACGATGTCACAACAGGCGGCATTTTGACTTCCAACACTTTCTCACTTTTTTTCCAATAAAACTCAGGAAAAAACTTGAACTCAAAGTTGTAGATTTTTTCTTGAACAAAAACTTGTCTCAAGGCTCAAATGTGAAATCTCACTTGCACTTGAGAATCTCATACAATAAAAATGTTTTCCACACAAGCGGCTTTACTCTGCGACTGCGAGAGAGATGCTTGCACGACGAAAGCAAGGGCACAACTGTGGTTACCGAAGGCCACGTATTCTGTCTTTATACCAAAAAGTTTTCCTTTTCGCCTTCACTCGATCAAGTTGAGTCAGGAGAAAAAAGGATGAAGGCACTGGTATGAACGTTTTCTCATGAAAGAGAACAGGAATTGACAAGGTAGCAAGGAGCTTTTTTTGATCCTTCCGATGTGCTGGCTGAGCACTAACTGAACCTCCAGACGAGCGTCCCACCACTTTTCTATCAGCGAGCAGATCCACTGTCTGCATTGAGAGGAGCAGATGAGCAAGTTAAAGCGCACAACAGGATAAGATGCGTGCAAGTACGGAGAAGAGTATTACAACATGCAAGGAATATGGAGCGTACCAAAAAAAAAATTCAAAAAACACCAACCCCAACAACCACCATGTATTTTTACACAGGCTGCGTCTCTCTTTACCTGGTATAATGGTGCAAAAGGAATAGAATGGTGCACGAACAATAAATGATAACCAGAAAGAGAAAAAAGCATCAGTGGAGCAACTGTCCATATGCCTGTTTTCTCTGTACAGATGTACTTTGTATTATCATCACGGATCATGTTTTCCAATCTCCAGCTATACAAATGGGTTTAAAGAGGGTACCTACATGTTATGTATAGGATTTTTCCATTGCATTTATTTCTTGGATCCCTTCACCTTTTCAAGCTTTGACTATTGTGTTCATGATTTTTACATAAGATTTTTATTCCTGATCTTGTGATGCCCTTCTTGGTAATATGGAATATGAGAAGGAGACTCACTCAGTGAGGAGCAACAGTAGAGAAGGGCACAAGAGATGAGAGTGAGGACTTGATCTTTTCTTCTTGTATAAGTGAGCCCTGTAAAGATTGCTGCTGTTGGAATTACCTTGATTATCTTAGGTAATCTTGCTGACCAAAAAGAAGCAAATGGTATGAAAGATGCAAGATGTCATATAGCTTAGGTTTGGTGAACAAAGCTTGGAGAATAAAAGGAATAGAGAGAGGAAGAAAAAAAGGATCATATCATCAGACCTGGAATTGATTGAATGAAAATGTACATCTGCGCAGGGACCCGGAGTGCGGCTTCTGTGTAAAAATCAACCTCCGTCTTGCTTGGTCTGGTTCTTTATATAAAAATCTTGCTCATGGCAAGCCATGTGATGATGATGATGAAAGGCATCTACACGATAAAGAGTACTTGCTGCCGTTGTAGGAAGAAGCACTTTTGACGGGTATTCTTTAAAATGCTGGACGCTCCAGTTTAACGTGGGTGTAGTAACAATTTTGATTCGGGCTGGTTGATGCACTTACAGTGCGGATAGGAATAAGCGCGTGCGGGCTGTGGCTTTCTTAATTATGACTATGGCACACAAGGAAATGAAATGCTGTAAGCAACACGTTGCTAGTCTGCTCTTTCATATTCTAGAAAACGCGTGTCAATATTTGAACTATTGAAAAATAGATTTGGAAAGTAATTGTTGCATAATAAAAGTATAGATATCAACCAGTGTATGCACAAAATTGTTTTCAACTGACAGATGTAGATATGCAATTATGTACAAAGTTATGAATTTCAATGTACTTGTGGCGTGTATTGGAACTTGGAATGTCACGTTGTTTGTGGTGATTGATGCATCTCAAGCTTTGTAGCATAAATCAAGATTGTTTATTTCAAGATCAAAGCTGTATTCGTAATAGGCTATTCCTGTCCTTGATTTTTGAATTTCTTTTGTAAGATTTGTTGGCAAATAAGGATCAACATAGAAAAGTGGAGCAATATATGCAAATAATAAATTGTTTGGTTTTTAAATGATGTAGAGTAAAGGTGGATTTTCTTGGTTTGAATTGAAAATTTTGCACATTTCTTTTCGAATTACGAAATATCATCATTTTTATGAGTGAAAATTAAATGTCACTTGGCATGCACTGAAGTTATCATCCCTATCATGCCTAAATACCTATTAAGAAGTTCTCGTATGTATTTCCAGAACCAAAGTACCTCAAAAATGAAAATTTTCATAGACAAAAATATACTGTATTTCAAGGAAGTACTCAACACTTTTTACATTTTGCAACCATCTTTCTTTATGACAGAAACCAATACAATGAATTTGATTTCAAATCTGAAATCTATAATGCTTACGTCGCATTGAAATCGTTGAATTTTACAATAGATTACCAACGAACTCTTAAAAAATAATATGGCAATGTACTGATAGTAATTGCATCGCTGGACACTTGGCCATGTTTCAATAATGTGGACGTAAATAATTTTAAAGGTTTCACATAAATAAATTTATGATGAGTACATTATTCAGTTTTACTCAATATTTCTAGAAAGTTGCACATGCTTTTCATTGCAAAAGTGGTAGAACCCCACTTTATTTAGTGGAAGTATCCAGAAAAGATTTCATTTTGTTCAAAGATAGCTTAGTATCCCTTTTTATTATTCATTCAGCTCTTGTTTGTCAAGATTATTTTTAGTTGACAAATGGATGATTTTAAAATGAAGAAAGATAAAGCAATCCAACGATGAGCATTCTGGTTGCTTATATTTACCACACAGTTTGTATAAACTGTAATTGTTTATTTCTCATGATTTCAACTTTTTTGTAATAAGTAATAAGAATGCATGATTTCAACTCACTTTAACAATCCTCAGTTCCCTTTCCTGATCAAAATATTCACTCATAATCTTATAATTTCTCAGGACAGAAATAATTTTCCTTCACACCTGAATAAATTTTAGCAGCTATTATTACAATTATTTACATATACTTACATATCATACCAGCTATCAACCATTTGTTCAAGTACATTTAATTTTAAAAAAATTTATTTATAAATCAGCTAAACAAGTCTTGCAGTATATATGAGTTTCAGAAATCCGCATCAATCCATGATCACCATGTCGTGTCAAAGGGAACGCAAACGGGATCTTCATTTTTTGATTTCAGAATTCATTGCTGGTTTTAGTCCTTGAAATTATAATCTTTCCGCGTAGTTTGTTGTGTCAACATCTAAACATTTATGGTTATGTAAGGATATTTTAAATAAAAATAAATAATGTGACCTTCATGTCTTCACTTTTATCTTTTGACGTTTTCGCATGTTCTCTTTCTCAATATTATGGTAAAAAAGAGTTTCTTCTAGATTTAAAACATCATATAATACACTGCCTATACGCATGTTAAACAAGTTAGTGGTTGAAACTACCTGTCAAGCAACGTGCATTAAAGATATGTATTATTGTATGTATGTATGTACCTGATGTTTATATTCAATTCTATGAGTCACAACGATTAGAATTACACAGTATGAATAAGAGTCTGCATTCTGCATGCACATGTTTTTCTATGAGCTCGGCTTGAGGAATCTAAAAGTGTATAGCATGACTACATACCTAATGAAGTTACCTATATTTTTCCTAGTATTTTGGAAACTTCTGGGATGCAAGTTTCCAGCAGGAAGTCAACAAGGTGATACTAGCTGAAAAATGATTTTTTATTTGAAGCATTTCCAAATGTTGTAGCATTTAAAATTTGGAAATGAAATCTGGAATTATAAACGTGACCTATCCAAACGTGATTATAACAGCGTTTGTACTTTTATATGGCTTGATTACGCAATACTTTATGGGACCTTTGTGGTTGCTGTTAGGTATATGTGTCATGTCATTTTATGATGTGTGGTTGATAGCCCATTTAGAAATAAAATTGAATAATCCATGACTTCTTACGAAGTTTGTCAGGTTTTCGAAATCGAGAATCACGTTGAATCGCACATTGTATGCATACATAAATATAATTTTGTATGTATACTTATTCAATTTTTGCACAACATATATTTCCAGAGTATGCAAAAGACATTGCCAAAGATGAAAGATATATAAGAAGCAATGGTGTCCTGATGTCCATAGAAGATTCCATACAATTACCATATTCTTCCGTAAAAACGTGCATGTAGTTTTTTTTATCGTCGTTCCAAGTTAAGTCAAAAATATATTAAAATTTGATTATTTTGAGCGGGCATAGCAGCACTAACACTGCGTCAGCCCATCTGCACTGCAATTTTTGTTCTTTTAGACTCACCGATCTTGTGGTAGCAGGTAGGTTGGTAGGTAGTATTGAGTATTATAAACATGTATTAAATGTTTGCTCTGACACTCTGATATCAGCATTATATATTACTCATATGTTACTAATTTTAGCCGCTTTTATTGCCAATATGTATACTCATATGCACTTAGATTGACTTCTCCCCTACCACGCACCCTCTCCATCCCTCCCGTCATATGCACATGTAAATTTTTTGCCCCTTTCATCATGAAAAGTTGTTTCCAACAAAAATAACTCTACAGAATGCTTTATGTGTCATGGCACGCACAGCACCAGTTGTCCCTTTTACCCCAAAAAATCGAAGGGGACCTCTCTTTCATTCCAAGAACAGGTGCAGGTTTTTCTGGAATGGAATCCCATACAAATAAATTGCAGCTTGCTCGCTTGGTCCATCAACAGCAGAAATTTTATGTAGCTGTAGTGTAGTACAATGAATTAGGTTTTGGATTTGTCAAGTAACAACCATCAACTAAACGAACATCACACCATGAATTTCGAAACCCGTCAGTTAGCATCGTAGAAAAAATCCGATATGTTACGCCACAAATCCATCCATCCTTCCTGGGTTGGCAGTACTGGTTTATTACATGAACTACCTAAATCTCTTTACAAAAGCCTGAGCTACTCAAGTGTTTCGTTGTGCCATCATCATCTTTTTGGTGATTGTGTTTCATCCCTTGAAAAGAATATATAAAATTGAAAAGAGAAAAAACTCTATATCCATCCTAGAAGCAGTCACTAACGTGCATAATATATATGCTATCTCGTATCAGTTTTCTTCTAATTCTGATATAAAGTAGTGCATAAGGGATCGACGTCAATTGGTGCAGCTAGACTTGTGCGATCCTGTGCAAAGCAGTGATATGACTTGTACTTCTGTATTTGCTCTACTTTCCTTGTTATATTTTAGAACTCTATGTCTGTTCATTTTTTAATCGTTGTTCTTATAGGCATGTAGTGTGGGGTGTAATTATGCATGGGGATGAAAATTTTTATGATCATGATGTTTCACAAAGCACTTGTATTTTCTTTCCGTCCAACCGTTACCCTGAATTTGCGTCCAGCGCGTGATCTCAAGAACAAAGTGTTTCATTATCATTTATGTATTTTAAATCCCAACAGTCCATAAACCGAAATCAGACACATGATTTTACAATGCATATTGGGAAAGGGGTTGTTAAATGTTGGATGTTTTTTACAGAAATTAGAATTTTTTATAATATTGTGAGCTTAGTTTACAGAGAATCGTAATTATGGGTATGCGTGCTTATACATTCTTCCATCCAGACGCACATATTCCTTTTACTTTTACACACTATCTCTTCAAATGTGAGCATGCGGAATTCAATGGATTTTGGGGGGAATGGGTGCAAAGAAAACTGTAGAACTCTTGGGTGCTGTTTAGAGTTTCTACTTTTTGCTCTTGAGTATGTTTTTCTTCCAATGATTTTTACTTATTTGTTAAGCTCAGCTGCAGCGTAATTTCATTCTTAAAAAATGTTTTTTCATCTCAGCCTCGTCATCATCAACAACAGCGACAGATACTTGACCTTGGTTTTTCGTTACTGTAAATAGTATACGTTTCAAGTGGAGACTTAAAAACTCTTCTCAAGTTTTTGAGTTCAAGTTGCATTTACTCATTTGTTGCTTGCGCAGACTAGAAGAAAATTGGTTGACATAAAAATAGAAACAAAAAGAATGACTGATTTTGTACAAATTAGAAAAGGCTTTTAATGAGACAGTACAAACACATCACATCACAAAATTGGGGAAGAACGACTGAAAACGTTCTGGTGGCAATGCGGGTCATCTTTCAACCCTTTTTCACAGGTTCTTTCACCATACATACCTACTTTTTTGCTGGCTCTATTTGAGCTTGTTGTGATGTGATATTATTTTTGACTTTATTGTGACGAACGACAAATTATGCGCATATGCAAGCATTCGTTTTTATCATAACATCTAGCAATCATGCAGAAAAATTTTAAAATCTCTGCCACCAACAATCAAATCCCATATTAAATCCTTCCAATCGTTTCACTCATCAATGGCGTTCCTCCTCAACCGTCAATGTTTTTCACGAATGACTAAATCTTGAAAAATAATGGTAAATAAAAAGTACACCTGAGCATTATCAAGGATTTTACTGAAGAAGAGCTCTTACGTTCAATTCTATGGAAGAAAAGAGCCCTCACTGCCTGTGTAGTGTTTTCGTAATAGCTGTTTGATTTACATAATCATATTACAACAGTGTAGCAACTAGAGGAAATACATATGCCTAAAGTTCCGACGCACCATTCAGATAAACACCGGTGTGGTGTGTGATGTGTAATCAAGCTTAAACTTTTACTCTGGCTTTGTGAATTTTTGATGAAAAGGGTTGCACTATGTATTGCACAGGCACACATCAAAACGGGGTACGTTACACGTTGTGGTCACAAGCTTTCAAAACAACATCTGAAAATTTCCCAATATTACATTTTATATATCTTTTTCTTAGGTAGTATTGAGCAAGCGGTCAAATTCCCTGTACATACAGCATTGTGATACTTTTTCCAGGAGACCAAGCCCGCCAAACATTGCCAAAGCAAAGCAATTATTCAAGATGAAAAACGATTTAATTTCATTTTGAAAACTTCAGGTCATTATGTTCTTCCTCTTCACTTTACTCTGCATATACAAAACACATTTCATTATCGACATCATCCCACCTACTTTTAGTCAGTTGTCCATGCTCTGATTTGTCACTGACATCATGGCTCGTGGCACGATCTGCACCAGGCCTCTCTTTACACTCTCATCAGCATCTAGATCTAAAGTTAAAGTTAAGCTCAAACAATCAAAGAGAATATTATGAATATGACACAGGCCACCAGCCAGTAGTCCCTTAAAAGGGAATGACAGAAAGTTGTGAATAGTTCATTGCTTCTCTATTGAAAAACTGCACCATTATTTGAAGAGACCTTTAAATTGGTACCTTGCATTTTACCTCTAGGCATGCTGTATCCTGCAACTTGCTTTACTCACTTTGGGACAGATGAACACTTCCCTTTTATTTTTTTTCTGGTGATTATTCTACCTTTCCACTTTTCCATTATTTTTTGTTTGTACGTGAGTATTGAATTGCAACAGAGCAAATACTTCATTCAGCAAGTTGGTACCATTGCATGCATGGTCAAACGGATATATTATTACACTCTCTACGTTTAACTCTCCAAAGAATGATTTCCTTTGTAAAAATCAAAGTCTATGCTCAAAATATGTGGTGATGCATCCACCAACCTAGGTGAATGGTTTTGAGGGGCACGGCCCTTAAATGTATTGCATCTCTACAGAAATTTGAATGAGTTTTAAAAAGTGTTTCAGGACTTGGTTCTCCAGAATTAACCAGTATTTCTACTCAAGAATGCACGCTTCAACGTTCATAAATTTCATCATTATAGCTTTTACTTGATTTTACGAGGAGAAAAATACTTTTGATATAACCCATATTTACTTACGTTGAAAGCAAGCAAGGAAGCAAAAATACAAGATAACTATAGATTTTCATTTTTATAACTATCTCTAATAGGTAGTGCAGTTTATATGCGTTTATAAGGGATGGGTGTCTCATCATCATCGTCAGTCTCAATGAAAGAAAGCCAGGGCAGCTGCAATCTCGTTTCTAAAAGTCCAGCACCTTCAAATCTCGATATTATAAATTTATCCTATTCATCTTTGGACGCAGAACATCTCTTCACCTTTGTCACTATGTACCATGTACATTCGACATGCCCTGGAATCTTTCTCCCCTCTCATTTCAATTCCATACAAGTACTTAGAGAAAACCACCACCACTACTTCTGCAGTTCTGCACTGTTTTTCTCTCCATCATCTTCCATTTTTAGATTGAAATAGGGTGAGAATTATAGAAAGGTGTGCGAGGAGCTCGCGCGACTAGTCGCGAGCCAAAAAATACCCGCTCCCGCTACCTATATTTGAAACATCGACATATACGTTATCGTAACACAAAATCTTAAAACATGTATATTACTATGAACTATGGGTGATGAGGATGACTGTGATAATTGTAAGCAAAGTACATAAGATTAGTCGTGTTGTCTTTGAAAATTGTACTTTATCTGCAATCTAAAAAATTCCCTATGGCATGAACTGGAATAGGTTATCAGCACATTTTTTCTGTGAAAATTGTTTGCATTTTTACACAAAGTAGAACATTGAAAACTCAACCATCCATTCCGTCCATGGATGCAACATATCAAGATGTTAATATGCATGGTATGCATAAATGCCAAGCAAATACGCATCAAATAAAGATAACACACCCTAATCAAGTCGCCCCTAAGAGGCATTTCTCACTTTGATAACAAAGAATGGGCCAATGCATGTGTGCCTAAAGAATTGGAAGGTCGTTACAAATTGGTTAGCTGTACTTGTTTCTCTATGGGTTTGATAGTTATTCTTACAGTAGAAACAAAACTGGCATATGATTTGTTATGTGCTGTTTTAACTTTTTCACTGGGTCTGCAATCTGCAACCATTTTTGATACCGGAATAATTATTCAAAAACAAAACGATTATATTATCTCCAAATGTCTCTTTGCATTAATTAATGCCGACATAAATATTAACTAAACAACACTACGTACAATTTTTGTTGGCTAAATGTTTTGTACATGCATATATACCTCCAGTTACCGAGAAAATTTTTAGGTTTTGTGATAAAAATAAAATATAAATGTTGAATGCTTAATGGAATTTACCGAAGTCATGTATTTTGCTCTCGTATGTTTCTCCCATTTTCACGCGAGTGCTGCATGCGGGACAAGCTCACAATATCATCATCTTAGGCCTGCTGCAACTGCAACTTTTCTAGAATTTTTTTTTGAATGCTGTACACATTATCGTGCATAAAAATCCATTTTGCTCATCATAACTGACCCGACTCACACATCATAAACGTTCTGCTTCGTATATAACTTTACTTTATCCATCAATCTAAACATTCTATGCTCATTTTTCGACCGTTTTTCCTGTCCAACTTTTTGTTGTTTTCTTTATTTTTCAGAGTGTGCTCTTTCTGAATTTTTCTGAGATCTGTATTGATACTTTACCTACATACCTTCATCATCATTCCCATAAAAGTGTTTTATTTTTGATGAACGATAGGACCACAGCTAGAATAAGGTTCGCTGGCCGTCGTGCGTGCGTGCCAGCCTGTCTACCTTGAATAATATGAAATATTATAAAAGCATAACAAAGAGAAAAACCTGCAACTTGTCCTATCATCGTCGTGATCATCATCAACAAAATTAACCTTAACTCCTCTCCCGAAAAAAGGCATAATGTCAAATAACGCCAATACGCATACCTACCAACGAGGGTCATATTCTCTGATCATTCACATCCGTCCGTTTTTTTCTATTCTTTGACCGACAAACAACGAATTAGGATTTAGCACGACAACAACAGCAGTAAAATGCTATATCAGCATCGGCAGTAGCAGTAGCATTGCGGAACACATCTTTCCAAAATCTCAGGTTAATCTGTCACTTTTTTCAGGAATACACATATAAAGATCCATATGACAAAATTGTATGATTTCCTATTGTTATTCTCTTTGAATAAAATCTCAACTTCAATCAAAGTGTATGCTATGCTGTGACAGTGAAAAAATCCCAAAATTATAAAGTGTCATATGGCTTTTTGAAGAGAGGAAGAGGAAAAATGTTGTGTGCGCATACTGCGCTGCACCGGCAGAAGCAAATGAGTACAATGCACAACAATGCAATTTATCTTCCATAATGCGGCTTTATGTATGCACCAATGGCGATATAATGACAGCCAGCCCAGGGATGACGTCCACGATGATGATGATGGTTGTGTGCCAAGTGCACATGGCATGTAGAATCATAGGTCAGTCAGAAAAGAGATTAAAATTTTTAATATTCTTTTTCATCTATCTCCATCCTCAAAACTATCTACCCATCCATCTGACTATTTATTTGGACTATGATACAAAGCCATATTATGGCATTTTTGTAAAAGATGATAATATGAAAGCTTTTTTGGATGACAATGGAGGCCTTTATCCATGAAAATTTATACATCATGAATTCTTTCATGAAAAGCCGTTACAGGTTTCATCGGAAAACACTGTGAGGTGACGGTGCGCCATTATCACATATGAGTATGATGGTATGCTGTGGTGGTAGGTACGCGTGCCATTTTCTTTTGTCTTTTTTGTTTGGAAGCTCTCTTTGCATTTTCTCCTTTTCAATTTTATTGAATTGTTGTGAAGCTCTTTGGCTTTGACCCCCGCGCATAATACACATAACGTAATCGTACCGATGATGAAGAACATCATCATTCCTAAACATTTAAACTATAATGCGGCAAGTTATAATATACGTGTTTGCATTCGTCTCTTTGTGCACCAGCAATCTCGGTAATACCCGCTTCGTTTTTTTTTCGTTATCTAAACTGAACTCCCTTTTGGCACTCATACATACTGCATAATACGTGCATACGCAATAATCTTGAATAAGAGACCCTTCTGTTCTTTATTGGATTTCAGAGTATTGCAGCTGCCGCAGATGCTACCGTACTTACGGCAGACAGAGCCAGTGGAGCTATTTTTTTCACTTCAAAATTCAGGTTTTGCTTGTATGATCTAAGGGCATGTAGTTCTGTTTCACGGTTCATCCTACTTTTTCCATATGCATCACTGCTCCAAAAGTAACAATAAAGCCAATAATAATAATAATGAATGCATCATACAAAATAAAACATTCAAAATAACATTCATAAACGTCCACCTTCCCTACTGTATCGGCAGATCTTAACAACGCCACAAGCACGGCATGTTTTTTAAAAGATTCAAAGAAGAAATAGAATCTACGGATGTTTTCTATTTGACCGGGTTTCAAACAAATTTTTAAACCGATACTTACACTTATTTTGTAGGATAATGTGCCGAGTGTCACATTTGCTGTCGATGGAGTAGGAGTAGTCGATGCATGGTGCAGTGCGGGTGGAATAGTAAAAAACGAATGAAACATGAACAAAAAGAAAAAAATCCTGACCTGCACACTATACCATTGATGATGCTTGCACAATGTGAGTAGCTTCATGCGTGGTAATATGATTTCTAAAAAAGTGACACTGTTTCGCTCTTAACTCACTGGTGTTGTTGTAATATATTATCATTACAAGGAGAAAAGTCGGCAGCGGTCTTTTCTCTCGCGGCATGTGAGCTTTATAAAAAACTCAACATCATATAAGGGACATGTCGTAAAGGGAATGAATCTCTTTCTCGTTTGCTTCTGCGGTTTTAAGTTGTACGCTTATCGAAGAAGACAATAATCGTGAAATATAAGACCATAAAAGTTTAAATGCATGTGTATAGGTCCATCCATCTATAATTTAAGAAGTCGTTTTTTAAATAAAATAAAAAATGTGCACATACTCTGTCCGTTAACTCTTAAAAGTAATAGTAGCTGAGAAGGGTTTATTTTCACCATTTTGATATAGGATATATATAGTGGGGGTGGAGTAAATACGGGTAAGGACTTTATTCCTTTGATTTCGAAAGGCGCAAGCTGCTAGTGCAGAGAAGGAATGTAAAAATTCTGCTGCCAGGTTCAAATAACCATTTTTCATGACAATTTTTTAACAATAATAACAATATGGTAATAGATATCATGGCTTGTTACATGACCCCATTGCTACTCATGCTGCTGCTTACTTTCCCCATTCATCGTTGAATATTACGATTACGATACTTTTCAAAACTTAAAAAACTATATTATATATATTTCTATATTTCATTCACAACAATTACCAGTTACCAACATTTTTGTTGATGATTTACAGCTTGCTTTGAGTACATTTTAAAAAAACCTCTGCTGAAGTTTTTGAAACGGACACCGGCCAGAGAATTCTGCATGTATCTTTGTGCTTTGGTATTTTTCACGATTATGGATCAAGTTGGCAGACATGGTCGAGATTTTTTAAGCCGTATTATAGAGAGTCACATTATCATACTGCTGCAAAGATATCAGATCGGATCACCATTGGACAAGTAATAAATTGCAAGATCTAATGGTATGATTGGGTAGGATAGGAAGACTCTAGAAAAGTGTGAAATGCGATTCAAAGATTTGTAACAAGAGACAAATGAATGAATATGGTGGCGGAGAGGATAAGGCAGTTGTGGTGTGTGGCGATGAGGATAGTACAAAGAGGTGACATAATGACATCATGCGTTCTTCTCTAATTCCATTTCCATGCAAAGACTCCTTTAGTGTGTATGTAGGCATCATTCATGTAAGAAAATATGTGAGTCGTAGACTAAACAAATAATGATGATTGAGATGGTTATTGATGGATATTATTTTTGGAAGGTTTTTTCTTACATAACGTACGAAAGTAATATCGAACTGCATCAATAGCAAGAAACTCATTTTTCTACTAGAAAGTCAAGTGATGATAGGTCTGCTAATGTACCATTCCTAATATATCCTGCTGCCATCATTACCCCATCATATGAAATTCTATGCCAAATTCTTTCAAATAAAAAGTAAACTTTTAGTCATGTGGTTGGAAACTTATTGTGAACATTAACAGATTCCATTCCAGCTTCTTAATCAGTATACTTCATTCATGACTACTGAATTTATTATGTTTTTCTTTGGCCCTTTCTCGTCAATTCATTCATGGAAGAATAGATTATTTGAAGAAAAGGAAACCTAAGGAAAAGAACTAATTTATTGTCATAAAACATTGCGTTTGCCTTGGTCATGGCCAACCATGATGATCATAGAATCTGTTTAAAAGCTTTAGGTACGGTGTACGGTTCGGCTACGCTGACTATGACGGTAAACCTACTTCCTCAGTTATATAGATACTCCTCCACAAACAACAAAAGTGACTTTTGCCTTGTACTTCCTGTAATCGATTGTAAGGCTGGATTGAATAGATCCCCGTTTATTTTTCTCGATTTTCATAAATGACCAAAAAACGGTTTTAAAGAGAGAGTGCTTCTCATTACAGGATTATCTTTCTATTTCTTTTATTGATTCTATTTGTATTTTGACTGTCATGGTGGTGGGTGGTGAATGTCTTTCCTGTTTGCATACAGAGCCACCAGAATTTTGACAATTTTGAATTTCTAAACGCAATTTATTCGTATTGCTCGAAGAGATAAAGGAAAATAAGGAAATACGGGTATTTTCTGATTTGTTGATACAAGTGTGTCATCCTTTTCTACTTTTCCTTGTAGGTTTTCAATTTGAAGACCTGCTCCAAAAACTGTAACAATCTCGACTGCGATGTAGCGTGCATTTAAAAATATTTGCTTGCAGTTTAGAATTACTATTCCGTGATATTTTAAAATATTTTTTCTTAAAAATGAATATATCTTTAAATATCTCTAAAACGATTTCTAAAATCTAAACGAAGATTTCAACATGATCATCTCCCAGAATATATCTTTAATAGCTCGTTTAATCTCAATCTCTAATCATAAACCGCTGCTTCACTGCTTACTGCTTCTGCCTTACTCTGTGCATGTAAGATTGTCGCATTCACAATCACAACAATAGCTCACTTTTACCTATATAAAATGTAACTCACGCATAAAATATAATTTAAGATTAAAGATAAAAACATAACAGCTACAAAATATCAGAGATCTTGCAAGTGTACGTTTAACGTGAAAATTCTTCTCGTGATCACAAATCCACGAGGTTTCGCCATTTCATCATTATTACTATCCCTTAACTTATATTTTAATATGTACTGAATAGTGCAACCATTTGTATGCCATAGCATTATCTAATACATACGTGATTTCCAGGTTTTGATAAATCACACTTGCATACACATGCAATCAATTTATTGCAAAAATATTCAAAAGAATAGCACACTTTCTTTTCAGGTAGGTGGACACAGGTTCAAAAAATTTAATAAAGATGATCTATTTTTGTTATCAGTTACTCAAAAACTAATCGGTACAACACCAGCAAAAAAACTGTTATTAATTTTATCGGTTATCAATCTAGGTTTGTACTAACGAAATTACAGTCATGTTGCTCACGGCGAAAGAAAGGTATTTTTACATGTTTCAAGCATGTTTGTCGCTGGTTGTAAGTCGTAGCGCCGATATTAATGTGGTGATCCTACTCATTCGTTTTCTAAATTCATTTTGACTTGAATCATGAATCACAAAATTCCTTTTGTACAAGACTGTTCGTAAAGAGAAGATTACTATTATTGCTGCAAACCGAAAGATGATTCGGAATGAGGCATGTTGAATTGTTTTTATCAAGATTGTCGCTCGTAGGTTAAGCACCTTGCTTATTTTATTTCTTGCACAATATGATTATTACACAACACTTGAGACATGATTTTATATGCTACAATAATGGGTGAAGTAATCCATCTTTAAAGAAAAGAAAATTAATAAAATTATGGCTGCAAAATCACGACTTTAATTTAACGGGGCTTTAAAATCTAGTTCAAAATTATTGGTATGTGGTCGTCACACTAAATAAGTTGTTCTAAATTCATCCTATTAAGATTTGTAACATTTTTATTCGAAAAAATATTGAATCATCGGGTTCATCAAGACAAGGTTACAACAACAATAAATAGGTAATTCCTATTAGCATGCCATATTTACTATGAGCTTAAAATATGGCGAGACAGGCGTCTTGAATATGTCACAGTATTTTGACATCATTCGTTTTGTGGGAAAGGTGCATGACATGCTGATGACAACTGTCGGACATTTGAATTTCGGTAGTATTTTTGAAATTTTTGTCTAAAATGTTACCTTGCTAAAGGATCATAGGTGGAACATTATCATACGGTAATGATTACCCCCCTGCTTGCTTTAACTGAGAGTATGCATGTGAGTATTTCAAGTGCTTCTGGTTTATTGCTGAAAACGAGTGACGGTTGTTGACAAGATGCTTTCAGGAAAATATCACAAGTGTTTGAAACACCGGTCATAAGAGACATAGACATGCGCAGATCCGTCTATTTTACGAACATTTTTTCATGGAAAATGTATACTTAATGATCAATTTGACACGTACAACGGATGTCGGACGGTTTATGAGTGTATTTTGTATTATTTTAGTCATAAATGCTTAAATATTTTGACTGGTGAGTCGAGTGTGAGGATGATTATTAAGATTCTTCATAATATTATCTACTCTGTTCACATTGGTGGAGAGAAGCAAGCAAGCGGTTTAGAAAGCAAATAAAAAACTAGGATATCCTTGGCACTTCGTTGCAAATAATGTACTGCTTAAAATATGACTGGTTAATGATGGAAAATATCATCAGACTAGACTCTATTACTTAACTTGACTACCATGTTTGTGTAGACAGTGAGTGAAAAGGCACAGATCAGCCATATTCGTATTTCGTGGTATCACCAAACAGTTTAGTTATATGTAATTTCTCCGCTTGCAGCATCATCATATATCACCCCATCAAATCTCAATGGTATAGTTTAGTTACCGCAATGATTTTGGTGGGCACATGAGGCGCAAGTAAATGAAACCGGAACTGGAACACCGTCAGGATGAAAATCAAAAACCGTTGAAACTATCGCCAACACCAACAACTTCCAAACAATCTTCTCATCAACAGCAGTTGTAAGTTGTATGTACGCTGGTTTTTATTGTGCTGAAATGTTTCCCCCAGAAAACAGAAATAAAAATGTCACTTTTGGAAGAGCAAATGATGCAAAATGAAAGTTAAGAAGGATAATAAAATGAACCCACATAAATATATTGTAAAAATACGTAAAATATATGGAGGTCCAATGCAGGAATTGGGGGCATATACGTAAAGTGCAATCAAAATACATAGGAATTTGGTCATAAAGTGCTTACCGATGATGGATTTTTAAATGCTATTTTTCTTTCTACTTTGCTATTTTTGGTTGGAACTTTGACTCTTTTCTTACAAAACAGTTTTATGTATTACACAGCCAACCTGCGGGAAACCGCCATCAAATGAGTGGCCGCGTATTATGGTAAATGATATAGGACGGTGAAGACGTAATATTTCACAAGTGACAAGCCTAACAGCACCAGTAATTTTCATGAGCAGACAACCAACGATATTATAATCCCGTGAGGAATATCTAAGAAATCATATCTACTTTACTCTCATGGTATCAAACCAGTGAGAGAGTGCGTATACAGATATTGCGTTTCTATACTGTTATTTTACAAAAAGTGTGTGTAAAGGGTCATAAAATTGCTAACATTTCGCAACTTAAAAATTCTTCTTTTATTTCCCTCCTTTTCTCCTCCTCAACATGATCCTTCTTCCTTTTCATCCGTCTGTCTTTCTGTTTGCTCACTTGCCTATTCAAATGCTAATAACTTATTTTTTGCTCCCTAAAAATACTTTTATTTTCTTCCTTTTGAAAGATTTTCGAATGTTGGATAGATTGCTCCTTTTATGCCATTTAATATTATGTGTATATTATGCATATCGTGCTCCTATATTGGTGAGAAAACACGAACATGAAGAAATCGTAAAAGTTTGGGTAAATACAAGAGATTCTGCCCTAATACATGCAGCAGGCAGTAAGAAGAGTGCAGATTACAGTAAAAACGAGGTGTTTTGGCTGAAATGGTGTTAAAACCGGGGAATTGAGGATACTTTAAAAGGCTCTCATCTATTTATTTATGACAGGAGGAAATCGACATGACAGAGTAACACTGGTTTCTCTGCCACTGCCAGTTTTATTGGTTGTGGTGATACATTATTTTTGGTCCAAGTAGATACAAAATCCAAAGTAGAAAAGAGTAGAGGGAAAGAGACCCGACGGTAATAAAAATGTGTAGTGTCTACTGGACAAGTAAACGTTCATTGAACACGAGCAAAAAATGAACAAAATAATCACTGCAGTAAGTACCCATAAGAGCTTACTTTGTACACAAGTTTTACTTTTAGTGATGCCAAGTGAAAGAATAAAAACATTCGTAAAACCAAAATTCCTTTCTTTTCACATTATGTGTGCATTTAATGGCAAAAGAATCGTCATGATTACGATGCTTATGTATTAGTCATACTTGGCATATTTTCGGAACGTTCATTGATTCATTGTGCATTGGAATTACTCAAATATTAGATTATCTTCAGCATTTTCCTAAAAATAACGTGAGAAAAAAAGTAATATTGATACAAAACTTTGGGCATGTATCATGCACATAATGTATTATTGTAATGACAAGGGAAATTCAATCAAAAACAAGTTTTGAATGACTCATTTAACACTTTTTCAAAAATTTTGTGAAAAAAAGTTGTACGCTTGGGGAAATGTCCTAAAACCATTATCTCTAGTGAGCATAGTGGCATTGATTAAGAATAAACTAGATATTTATTGATGGAAAAATATATCTGAGTGTACGTATACGTCAATATATCCCTAGTAGATAATGAATGAAAGGCACATTTTATTTCATAAAAAGGTTTGCGCAAGTAAAGAAAGTATGGGACCTGTGCTTTATAAAAATGCACTGTTCATCCTTCTGCACCACCTAGTTAAACAAAAAGTGTAATCACTCCTCGTACCTGACTGTCAAAAATCCCTTTAAAAAATCTTAATCCTCTAAATCTGTCCTTTGGAGAAAACATTTTTGACGATTGACAGTTTTATGAACTCTACCGTATGGTGTTCATGATGTGGTTATGCATTACCATTTATCTCAAAGACCAGACCAGCTTATAATGGAATTATATTGTGCCAGAACAACAGTATCAATGAGGCAAAGTGTGAATTTCGGAGACAGGACAGGATTATCAATTGTGGTGAAAGGTGCGAAGGTCGACGGACTGAGGATGATTTGGCTTTCTGAGATAATGAATTTGTAATGATAAACTTTTTGGGTGCAAAAGGGTTTGTTTCGACTAAAAACCAATGATGAAGTGTTCACACACCAGAGAGATATGACTCATACTGATTTCAAAATCCAATACAATTTTATCCTTATAATATTGTGTGATTGTGTCTGCAGAGGTATGCAATTATTACATTATTTCGACATCAATAGACTTTTAAATTTTTACTGGAAACTTCAGGTCTGGTAATGATTCACTGTCAGGTTTCAATCACATCATCACTTCCACCTCATATAACGAAATTCCCATCCATAAATATTATAATTTTCAATGCGTTCTCTGTCTGCCTGCATCTTGTAAAATATTTATTGCAACATCTCAAAACGTCTGTTGTTCTGGATTATAGTAGAATAAAAGAATGATCCGTTCTCTGCAGTTTCTACATCACAACGGTTCCGGAAATTGTTTGCAGGTATTTAAACTGGCACCACCACAAATCTTGTTTGCATCACCTCATCTGGATGATGCAATTTATTACTCAGCATTACAATAAGTCTTTAACTTAGGTGCTTATATTTTGGTATCTATTCACGTTTTGCATTTTCAAATCATACATTCATTCACTTTTTATTCATCCTGATTATGGCGACATGCATGATGGAACATATGTAATATGAAATCTTTGCTCCAGATCATCTTCTCATAATATTGTACAAAGAAAGATAGTGTCTTTTGTACAACGACAGATTGTGAAAGTTTCCTGACAAGGAATTTGCTTTATACTTTTAATAAATACACCTACTAAGCCTCCCTTTCTAAGATCACAGTTAACATAAATGGGGATGATTTCATACTTAAAATGTGACAATAAATCCAAAATGGTAACTGCATTTACTATCGTATTTATTGCTCAAGTCTTATTCGTCCATATATTTATTTTAACTTTTCTAAACAACAAGGTGAGCATATAAGTTGAATCATCCGATGGTTGTTTATGAAAAATTCAATTCTACTGAATAAAACGACGATGAGGGAGAAGAAATGAAAAGATTGCGTAATCTCTAGTTACGTGAATGCATACGGTGAGCAAATTGTTTCGTTTTTATTAGTTTACTTTTGTTATGCTGGTATAATGTGTTGTGTATTTAGCAAGTGAAGAGTTCTTTGATTTTTGTCAAATAACAAGCGACCAACTTTACATCAGTCAAGTAGTGAGTCGCTCTTCTGTAAATAAGTTAAATAACACCAGCTTTTTCTGCAGATGTTTCAGCGTCAGAAATAGGCTGGACAATAGGATTTATCCCTAAAGATGCGTACTAAATATTATTGTGCGAGAGTGCTCTTTTATGTATGCTATAAAAGCAGCTTTATAGCAGAAGCATAAGATGACCGAAGCGAGAGATGTGAGTTTACACACGTATCAACGATAGATGGATAGATGTATCAGTTCAAGCTCCGAATTTCAAGGTTTCTTTTACTGCTATTAATAGTTCACATAACAAGAGCAAAAAAGACACTTTATGATATTTAACCGCACAAGAAACAAACCAGGTACATGGACAAAGGTGTAAAAGTATGAGACTTGAGAAGTTTCATTGTATGTTACGGTATAACTTCTAAACTCATGAAATTTAAAGCACGTACGACGCAGTTTTGAATAGAGAACGTATTTATTATTAGAAAACTTTGTTCAAATATTAAGAAATGAGTCATCAGTCTCATATCGCTCAGAAAACCGACAAGTTTCTAACAATGAAATCCGTTCATACTTTTTATTTGCTGTGGCGAAAACTTATCTGTCAAAAGAAACGGAGTCAACCTGAGTCTTCGTTATTCGTTTTGAACTTGATTTAAATACCTGAGAGCTTATACTTGTTGCTTGCACATCTGGCCTTTATTGTGCCTTATCATTTTTGTCATATACACCATACATATTCATGCTTGGATTTTTTATTTTGTCACACTGACCAAAACTGACAGGATTTGACAGAAAATATGTATATTGTATATGAATACCTATGTAGAAGAAGTCATGATGTATAAGCGGACTGGCTATTTCTGCAGAGGTATGAGTAAGCAAGTGATTTCTCTCCAAAATTTATATGAATGAAAAAAGGGGGCAACAGCAACCCTTCGTTTCAAAAAAGGGTCTTTGGCGAGAAGAGCAAAATCAGAGGACTTTGTGAAACGACGTGAATGAATAATTCATTGTTGTGAATGAGAAAAGACACAAGAACCCTCACTCAGCCAGTTTCTAGTGGACTCCTGACTTGCATACTAAGCATAAACAATGTTGTTAGCGGAGAAAACGTTCACATATCTGCCTTGTTTCTAATTCAGTATTGGCCTATCAGGTTACCATATTCAGAAGAACAGAACAAGTCTTTATTATGACTGTGACCTTTTTAATTTTTATCAATGGCGACTTCATTTTTGCCCAGTCTTAAAAAATCTGAACAATGAGAGTGGTTTAAGTCAAGTTGACCAACGTCGGTTTCGGAACGTATAAACACATGGAAAAAGTTTTATTTATAATAATGGGAAATGTGGATTGCTTAACTATTACATCTATTGGTGCCTACGTATTATATACGTAGCAGTAGCAGGTAATATTGAATTTGCTTTGTCTACTCCGTACTCTTACCACATTTAAAAGTCGTGGTTTACTTGCTCAACTTGTGTAAAATAAATTTCGGTCAAAACTCAAACGAAATCAATGTTACCTTTCCCTGTAGCCGTAACTGTACCTTTCTCCTTAGACATAATTTGATTGGCTATGTAAAATAAAAATTCTAAAACTACCTGATTATTATACAAAAATACCTGTATCTTTTAACACAACGGTCATTGTATTATCTACCATTCGAGTAAAATGTCTTTTGTTAATGAATCCCATGATACAAATGCATATGGCACAGTGTCCAAAAATTCCACGCTTTAACCCAAAAAGTAGCAAAACTTTGCTCCACCATCAATGCCCCTTTTGTGGAAGAAGAATTCTACCTACTCAAATTCAAAAGTTATTTTACTGCAAATCAGATGTATAAGAGAACGTCTGGAAGGTGAAACATTTTATACATGCTTATTTTTTGTCAACTTTACCCAGGTTTAGTTAGATACTCAACTATGACTTTGAAAAGTCAAAAAGTACAAAGTAAGATCTTTTGTCCCAACTTTAACAAAATAGATAGATGATTCCGTCTCTTTTGTTGCCACTGATGTAACTTTTTTCTGTTATACACTATGCATGACATTATGTGGTGGGTTGGGTTTGGGTAGTGCGATTGTAATTATGTAGTTTTGGGACAGAAACGAGAAAAAGTTCTTCCAGACTTACTGGAAGCACATCATCCTAAGCGTACACTAAACATTATTATTCACCTAAGATATATACATAAAATGGACACACCTGTTGCGTACAATCTATAGAGTCCATGATGACGCTTAAACGATTCTGATTTGGATAACGTACATTCCAACGCATTTTGTAGGCAAACCTATAGATAAAATACTTATTGTTCAATGTCAAAGGAATTTCCTTTTGGGAGGATGATTCTGTCAGCAACGCATATTTATACTATTTGTACGTGCATGTAATAGGTATAACATACAATACTAACATTGTATTTCTCGTCAGTGACGATTTTAAATAAAATTATTGTACGTTAGATTGAACAATATTAAACGAATTCAACCCAGTCCTCCATAAAGCCAATACTCTTCAATGTACATGACTTTTCTATGTTTAAGCACGATTTCGTAATAAAGTTAACCTGCTAACACACCTTAGCATAACATCATGGTTAGCCAATTTTTTAGACACAAGCCAATGATGTAAAATCGAACAAACACGTTATACCTATGAATGTATTTCGATGGAGATAAGAATAGCTAAATGCTGTACAAGCATATTATGTCAAAGATCGCTCTTTCTTTTACCTTCCCTTAATTTTTCTTAACGTTTTGTAAAGAAGTTTGAGGCAAAAACTTTGAATCTTTCATGCTTGACACCTAATGTGAAAATATGGGAATTCAATATTAGGGTACGCGATATTATTCAATATCAATTTTTCATGGTTCATTCACAATTTCAAGTTTATCTTTGTTAATACAAAAATTCTTTACAATGACAGGTTGTATGTAATAAATGGCAAAACATTTCCTATAATTGTGCCAGCCAGGTGCTTATGTAAAAAATATCTAAATATATTTTGACGGTAGACCTTATCCAAAAACTGTACATGAAAATCTTAAATCTTACTCAACAGTCAGTAGCACCACGAATGGAAAATACTTGCAACTGTTTGTCTAATTATTGGCTTTCAAAGGACGCTGGTTAAGTTTCAACGAAAATGCTCAGGAACTGCGAAACATCCATTACGTCTTTTCGTAACACATCGTACATTGTTTGATTCTTTAAGGGTGTTGTAAAAGCAAGGTTGTAGAACCACATCAAATATAGTTTCTGAACAAATCACAAGCAAAAAATTTCAACTAAGCATTTTGAGATGACCCTGGTCCTAGTTTAATGAATTGTGTTTACTTTTATCAAACCTACCCAAAGGAATACGATTCATCCCTCGCGGCAATCATTATTTATATTAGTATTATTGCTTCAATCACAAATAATGGATTCTTTTCATCATTAAGCCTCCATATTATAACCAAATGTCCGTTACTCAATAATCAATCTATTGACAGGCATCGAAAAAATGGGTTTTACATTTTTGCCTGTCCTGATGAAGCGGAAAAGACTGAATGCAAAAGTTGAAAGGGTGCATTGATAGGTAATACGAACTTTCTGCTTATTATTTTATTGTAAAAGGTTTGCTAGACATGCATTAGCAAGGTACATATAAACAGTGATCAAAACAATGTTAAAGTAGCCGAGTAGTCAAGTCGTAAAAATGCATGCGTTCTGAATACAAGGAATACAGCACAAGCATGTTATGCATACTTTGTATATTTTTACTCACATCCTACTTATATATTAATCGAACAAATATGCTAATAGTTTCAAAATAAATTATCGGCATTGCTACCGTAAGTAATCGCAAAGTAAGACATCTTTATGTTTCTGCCCAAAGAATAAAAATTGAGAATAAAATTCAATGCACTGATTAATGATATATTTTATCGATGTTGGAATGGTACGTGCGCTTCTAAGAAGCAAATTTTATGGTGAGTAATGTTATAATAATAAACGCCGTACACTACGACCGTTGAGTGATAAAAGCTTGAGTTCTTCAGTAGCAGACAAAAAAGGAATATGACTGCAATGAACTTTTTTACAAATTATTGATGTATTTAGCTATATATACCTTTACAAATCTTAAATAGGGAGCTTCTTTCAGATGTTGCATGTTGGTTCAAGTATTAAAATATGCTTTACAAAAGTAAATAAGGTAGCGTACTTTGCAAAAGACTGGTTATAATGATGACTTGACCAAAGAAATTACCTTGAAACAAGCAAAGATGTTCATTACAATAATTTTAATGGTGAAATTAATAAAGAAATTCATAAAAAGGAAAGGGACCTCCATGTGCATTTTGATTATATGGATTTCACCATATTACTGTGTGAGTCGTCTATAGAACAGTGAAAACGCAAAAAGTTATATACCGTAAAATCTGAAATAGACGCCTCTTCGGAATTACGCGCCCCCCTTTAATAGACGCCCCGGCGTCTACGG
>JAQIXX010000698.1:0-49727 GCA_034700605.1 Willowsia nigromaculata
TTCCCGAAAAAACCTTTCACTCCCCTCAAATTTCCACTCATCACTCACTCACATGAGTGAGTGTGCCCATGACTGGCCTATACCAATAATATCCTTCTTTCTCTGGCCAGTAAATATCAAAAATAACATTTCTAAGTGTAGCTGTGTATACTACTCGCTTGCATAGTGCACAGTGCACTCACATTACAGCTTTCTTCAATCAACCCTTCGTGGATTATGCTCAACGTATATAAACATTCTCCACAAAACTTTTTCTTTTTACTTTTTACTTAGCAAATAAATACTTTAGCAAATTTTTTTACTTTCGAAAACTGTTGTGGATTTTCTAGAGTATTTTATTTGTGAAATCAAGAACTCTTATTAGCATGTTCACAACAGGGATATGTTGGCAGGCAGATACCTTTATTTGCTAATTGGCGAAATTGTGAATACGAAAATTTTAATTTGATTGCAAAATTATATTTTTATACTGCAAAATTGAATAACAGATTCATACCTTTTTTGTAACCCAACTATATACTGACATCACCTTACCCCATGTTGAAAAACTCAAGAACTGTGTTAAGTATATAAAGCAAACATGTAAGTGTGAGAGAATGGGGCATTATTGAATGCAACAACTGTATCAGTTTTTGTCACGAACGGAATAAGAAAAGCGGATTCATTCGGATACGTGCTTTATATGAACCCATCCATCATCTTACTTTATTCAGTTCATTCTATCCTTTTCTTCTTCTTTTATGCATTCTTCATCCAAGATCCCTTATAAAATATTTACTCACTGAAAGAGGTATAGGAAATTAAATATAGGTATACACGTAGTTTTACGTATAGTAATTTTCCTTCAGTCGAAAATTCTCTCATGACTATCTCTATCCAGAGATTATTCCTTTGCTTTTTTACCTACTTTGTTCTATTTTTGTGTGCTTGTGCTGAAGTTCTGATTGTTTTAAGGCTCCCTTTTGGCACGCCTATCCTCACATGAGACAGCTTAACTTCCGTATTTGCTTCTTTACTTGAGAGGAAAGAAAGCATTGTTTTTGTAAATTGAAAGACGAGTCAAGTTTTATATGCTACTTTCGCCTATAAAAGTATAGAGAAAATGATTACACCGCCGCTTCAGCACTATTGTTTTTATGACTGCAAGTTTTAGTACGCCACCCACAGCGACTATTTTCCTACGCTCGATAAGAAAATATATAAACAAAAGACAGAGTTTTATTTAAGGAAATAGGCAGTTCTGTTGATGTTGCTGGATTGATGATGATTGATTATCATCATCAACATAAGGAGGTTAACTTCTGCGTATTGCATAGCCTACCTACTCAATCTATAGGATAAAAATAAGACGTCAGATTTGTAGCTTTATAAAAAGCTATGCTAAGCTATCAGGAAGGGGTGGAATAACCCTGCTACTCGATCGATTTAAAACCTTGAATGCTTTATCTACTTTAACTATAATTCAGCTTCCTTGTTAGATAGACTTTTGTAGGTTTTGCAAAAAGTACAAGCACGCAGATTCCGTTTGCGATGAAATGAGAAAACAGCATCACTTCCGGCTATTTTTTATTCCAAAACTTCACAAACAATGTCTGCTGTTGGATTTGCATAGAGAGGCACATTGTGTTTTTCTGATTACGAGCAAAAGCATGTCTCGTCAATCGATGTCCTCAACCTTTTCCAGGATTTGTCCACTCCTCATAGTTCACGCGTACTAATTTCCATCTCCGGTTTTTCCTCATAAGCATATTATAAGAAACGTATATATTTTCTCATCAGCATCTATTAAAGCTATTAAAGACTGAATCAAATGACGCAAGTATGATACTTTTTAAAATCTTTTGCTTAATTTGCCAGTTTCCTGTAGACAGTCACGATTTATATGCTCCTAGCGAATCTCGAGACCATTTCCAATTTAGAATCACATGAAACTATGATGCAAGTAAATGAAAAATAAAAAATCCTTTCTACAGGCTTATATCATCATACTCTGTTAGGTATGTAGTATGTATATTTATTTTAGGACTGGCGTGCTCGTATCTTGTCCTCATTCGGTTGCCTCTGACTGGAATAAGTAAGCAGAGAAAGTAAACCAGAAAGTGAAGTGAAGTAAAAGAAACGAAAGAAAAGAATTCTTAAGATTTTTTCCCCTTTTGACATCATTATGTTATGATACGATACATTACATAATGTCACGTAGCAAAAGAAACCTTCAAGAAAAAAAATGAAGAGTAAATGACAAAACGACACACACCATACACACAAGGAAGGAAAGGAGTCTTGAAAAAGATGATTATATTGTGATGATGATACAACCAGAGTGGCTGACTAAAGAACATGTAAAATAAGAGGAAGGGGAATAAAATCAGGAATAAAATGACATAATAAGAAGATGTTGATGACGATGAAGATCATGTAGCTTTTGCATTTTTGTCTCTTCCTCAAGTCAGCTAGTGTATGACTTTGACTTGGCTTGGTGGAGATTAAAGCAGGGAAAATACTCATTGTGTATGTGGATGCTGTGTGAGAGTAAGGAGAAAGTTGTACAATCTCTTTTTCTGTCTGTTTCCTTTTCTTTGTCTTTTGACTTGGTTGATGCTGGTAGACTAGTTTTGATCTTGTTCTTCTTTTTGTCGTTTCTTTTTGTGGTTGCGGTCGCGAATTTCCCAGAGGGCAAAACGAGTGTGGTGGCGGTATGGCATCTTCATTGCAGTGGGAGAATATTAATATACTATGAGCTGTATATTTGGTAGTAGTGCTACATTTTCTGAGAGAGCAAATGTAAACGAGAACGATGAAATAAATAATAACGTGATAGTCAAAATTCCTTTTTCCTTAATATTTATATTATATGCAATATGTGGTAATGTTGCGAAAACATTGCCTTGCTTCATTTTTGTACCCAAAATTTTGCCACACAAAACCAAAGACCTAATTTTCTACATGTGAGTTTTAAATTGGAATTACACAAGGGCACTCGATGTAATAATAACGGTTCTGGTCACATGGTACTACTTGACGGTAGCAAACTTGCATTTTTCATGCATGTAAAAATAAGCTTCCCCTTTCTCTCATCTTCCATCTTACCTTCCAAAGTAGAACTCAACAGAGGAAGTTATATTTATGTACACAAATGAGATATCATAACGATTGCCAACAAAAAATCAAACTTATATGGAGGGACAACCACCTACCCAAAATGCATGACATACAGAGTCCGCGGTAACAAAATAGCCCAAAGTACATCGCAGTAGGGAAGGTTTTGAGCAAGGAGGCAGAAAATTAGGATGATGAAATGTGATGATGATGATCTTGATATAAAAGTTCACGTTCAGTCTCCTTATATCTTGCCACATCTACGTAATTTTATTTTCTAAAACTCGTCCTTACTTTGTTGCATGCCTATAAAAGGTGGAATGGTCCAGTAAGTTAACTGAATGTTTGTGTTTACTCTCTCTTCCGTACCACATACGACAACCTGGAATCTAGTCGTAGCTTGTGCGTTATATTTATAAAAAATATTTAAAGTCAATTCAAATTATATTTTATTATCAAATACGTCAAAGATTTTGAACAATAATTGTATTGCTAGAAACAATTTTGATGGGTATTTCTATTATCACACTACACGCTGTCTCAAAATTTATGAAATTGTCCATTTTCCCTATATGGAAAGGGACATATTCGTTCGTTTAATTTTGTTATGCATAAAGGTAAATACAACAAATTACATTAAAATTTGAGAGTTGATAAAGTGAATAAAATGGCAGACATGTAGAGTACAAGCAACATAGGTAGACGTGACGAAGTTTATGAGCAGACAGAGGTTGTAATAGAATGAAAACTATTACATTTGGAAAACCGCAACAAATCTCATATCATTCATCATCTCCAACTCTGTTACAGGAGACTGTACTGCGTTTCAATATGGTTAAGCATTCATGCATTCCCAAATTGAGGAAACGTGTTCACAGATAGAAATAATCTAGACATGTCATGATATTCGTTGCACTTGCACTGTTTTCTTTAAAAATATGTTATGGAATGATTGTGAGAGAGAAAAACAGACACTTATTTTTGTTCATGGTGAATCACTTTAATCTCTTCAGACAAGGACATACACAAGTATGTATATCCTCTCCCTCACTCCATTTTGAAGGAGAAGGCTTTTCATTTTTGAGCACGTCTTTCATGCGCCTGGCACTTACTCCATTTCCTCGCACTCCCTCTCTCTACAGATTTATTTTTCCTGCTTGTTTTCACCTTCTTCTCATTGAGAAAAGTGAAAGTAGGTCTTTTCTTAATGGATACATACGACCTAGCAAACTACATAAGTATATAATGCCGATAATGGCACTTCTGTAATCCCTCGTCTCGCCTACTTGATTTTGATTATCGACCATGTATGTACTTTATAGGTAAGAACATGGTTATACAATAAATACATTTGAGGGAAAGATAAATAAATAGAGGGAAAGAGAGCGAGAAAAAGAGAGAAATGAGGATACCAGACAGTAGCCATCCTGCATGAAAGTGCAGAGTGAATTCGTAGAAAGCAATCAATGCCTTTGCAACAACCATGTAGTAGTGATGTGTGCACTTAGCACATTTTCAAAAGAGCGTGTGGAGGACAGGAAAAACAAGCAAAAATCAAGTAGAAATTTGTAAGGGGGGAAATGAAAGCTAAGGAAAATATTAGTAGTGGGTGGTGGCAAAACAATAAGAGCTGTTCTCATACATTTAGGATGTAAGAACAAGAGTGAAAATTCCTTGAAAATGGCACTGTCGGCCGAGCCTTTGGTAGCTGGTTGAGTCTGGCCATGCATGGAAGCATATGAATACATGCATGAAGGAAGCTGGTAGACCATGAAACAATATTAAAGAGAATTATGTACTGACGGACAAAATGAGAGAAGAGAAAGCGAGTACTTAAAATTGTTGGGAAGGAAAAAACTACAAATAAAGGAGTAAAGTAAACAGAAAAGTCGTAGGCAAAAGCGGCTTCAAACAGCAGCGGCTTCTACTCTAATAGGACTGGAAAACTAAGTTCTTTTTTTATTTCAGAACGCATACATGAACAAGCCTTACTTATAGAAATGGACGTTTTAACAAATGCATATTATCATCTCCATCATCGTCGGAAGTGAACGGTATATTATGATCCTTCTTTAGGAAATAAAATGCACAAATATTTACGTTTCTAGTTTTTCTGGAAAGGCTTTCTAGTAAGCTGAGACACGGTATTGGGGCTGAGACGAATGCAAGTGATATGAAAAACTCTTGGAGAGCAGAGGAATGGGAAGAGTATCACACTTGCCCCAAAAAAACAATACCGTCGTCAGCAGAACCATTTCTTAAATATTTTTGAAAAAAAGAAAACGGAGAGCGTGTTCAGTAAAAGTATTAAGAGGGAAAGCTGTAAATCTTATGCTAGACGACAATGTCTCTTCTACTGCTTTGTTTACATATTTTAGATTATGTGTAAAACTCTGACAATGTTTTACTACTCATATAATGCTGGAAAAGAATTAAGAGGTATATATGATATCACTGTTTGCATAAAAATACACTTGAAAACTTTAAAAGTTCGGATATTGTAAAATACATCTTTAGAAATTGCATGTTCTTGTTGCTGCAGCTCTCTCTTCCACACTTATCTCTTTTTATACAAAAACTTTCCTTTTTGACTACGATCTGTAGTTTTCACAACTGCTTGAAAATATGTGACAAGGCCACTGAGCACAAAGGATATTGTATTACTTTCTTCAAGAAACGGATGTAACAGTGCATTCGACCATAAACTACATTCAATATAATCAAAATAATTTTGCCCTAGTTTTAACAGATAAAAATTGTAACATACGTAAGTACTAAGCGTTTCATTATTTACTGCTGACTGCTGTGTAATCAATAATGAAATATATTATTGTGTAAAAACATCTCCATTCTAACAAATACAAAAGTTTATCTGAGAAATAAATGTTTTGATATCGGTCCGGTGATTTGGCACAATATAAAAAAATGATGCTGTCACGTTTTGTCAGCCCAAGCATCAATGTAGCATCCAGTTCTTTCAAGAATATGTCATTCTGTCTTTTTGTAAAGTAAATACATAAATAGAGGATCTATGTGAATGAGGTAATGAAACTGGATGCGGGTTTTGTCAGTTTTTCTACAAAAAATATCATTTTCATAATAGGAAGGGAAAAACTAGCGATTATATTCTTCAAAGTTTTCTAAGGAGCATCATTATTACTAAAAATTGTGGGACAATTAATTTCAATTATTTTATTTTTTATTTCAGATTGGAAGAGCTTCACAAGTTTCTGAATAGCACGTACTAATGGAGTCTTCCCAGCGACAAAAATGGTCAACCGATCACGAACAACATAAAATCTTTACTGTGCTAATAACTTTAAAGCTAACAGCAAAGAATGAGTGACTCAAAAATATGTCATGTTTTTTCCAGCGAAATGCAGCGGTTAAGTTTTAAGAAGAAAGTTGACAGTTGATCAAATTTACAAGCAAGTAAACTTTATGCTGCTTTTACTTTATTTCTTCTACCACGCAATCATAATCAGCAGATGTTACTGCTGCTACTGTGAATAAAAATCTCTAACATCAAAACGGACGCTGAATAAAAAAAGCGGAAAATATTGCAAGAATAAGGACGAAAAGATAAGTCGTGATCTGTAAGCTTTTCCGTTGCAAAAACCGGCGACGAAACTAAGTAAACAAACGTGAATTTGTATAGCTATGTGGAATTCGGAGAAGAGACGTTTTTGGTTGATGAGATGAAGAATATGTATGGTTGCATACAACAACATATATGAAGTGGAGAACAACAACATAATCATGAATGATGTAATGACGTGGTGAAACGAGGCAAACTCGATGTGATCATAATAATAATAATAATCATAAGGGTGAAACGTGCTTGTACACCACATAGTTTGCTGATGATAATGGTGACGAGGACGTCGACAACAGCGACGGAAAAACATCACATCATTTTCAACCACTGCCAGCATCGCCGCCAATATTCCTACTCCTGCCCGAAACCTGATTTTACTGCGACGTAAAGTATAGAGAAAAACGAAGTGTATATAAAAAACAGCCTCCAGCAAAAAAGTGCTTTCTACTTACTGGCAAACCGCAGCATCACGCACTCAAACTCCCAAACTCCTCGTCATATCATTGCACAGGGAAAGCCAGCAACGTTGACAAGAGAGAAAGTAATAATATTGTAAATGGGGAGAGGATGACGAAGAAGATGAAAAGGATGCTAGAGGTGGTGGTGGTGTAGTGATTATTATTATTATTACCACTGGTGGCAGTCCAACAGCAGTTTGGCTTGTGTAGCCTTGTGCATTATACGCTCATTCAGCTTGGTTTACTGTCTCCTAAATCTATATTTCTTCATTTCCGCAGTGTTTTGCCAAATTGTATATCCGACATCCGTTACAAACCATTATCCTTTACATCCAGATTAAAATAGCAGTCATAGCCGGTAGACCGTCTAATAATACACTTGAGTAACATTTAATGATTATAAAAATTCATGAAAGTGACTACTACCCTATGATTGCTATATCATTTTATGATGACGCTGAGTGAAAGCACGAAAGACCACTCAAGCAAAATGAAATGTTGCTATATTTGTGCTTTCTGAATGCTATATAAAATGTGATGTGAATCTCTAGAATATTGTTATTATGTCTGCGTTTAAAGAACAGAAAACTATTTTTAACACTGCAACCGAGAAAGCATAAAGTTTGAAAACACTACTGACTCGTCTTTGTCTGATTATTTATTTCTTTTGAAAAGTTTTAAAACTCTGTGTGAATACGGGAGAAAAAAGGAGTCGACTTCAGCTCCTTTTTCACCTGTATGAGCAGCCTCAGGTTTTGGATGTGATTTTTCGAATGGAGAAGCCAATTCTGCAAGACTCTCCAAGTTTTGTGGATCTTTGCACTCTGCACCAGCATGCCATGAGATACTACAGACTGTGGATCTACGCCTGTAACACCGTGCTGGCACTTGCCACACTTGTCTTCACAGTCTTTGCCGTGTCCGTCGTTGTCGATCCGCGCTTATCACTAATCAAGTAAGTCCAACCTAAAAAAGCATGTAGTAGTCCTTGCTGTGGTAATAGTGTGTTTTAGAAAGGATGTAACAAATCAAATCAAACAAATTATCTCAACAAACTCGGAAACTACATTTAACATGTTAGTAAGTGCGACTAACTTTTTCTTTCGCTCGATGTAGCCTTGAACGAATTATCAGCTTTAAATCAATGCCAACGTGGCTATAATTTTAAAAATCGATCTGCCCATTTCTTCTTAGTTGAAACGATTGACGTGGTGAAAAGCAATAATATGAATGTGTTGCAGGAAGAGATAAAACTGAAAAAAAAACGAGCTTGCGAGTAACCAAAGTGCAGCTGGGCTTTTCAAGACGCAAAAGTATTTTCTCATGTCGAACTTTTTAGTATGTTAAGCTTTAGGTAGCTCACACAAACTCAAAGTCATAGAAAAAAACTTTTTGAAGGAATAAAGGTATTCTTAACTTGTTAACTCTAACTCACAGCAATCTACGATATAACCACTATAATTTGCCTCCCGGTAAAACGTAAATTATACGGTATATTAGAATCCCTACCATGTATTTTCTCCACTACCGGTGTTGGTGGTGGTGTGCTGCTCACTTATAAATGTTTAAACGGTTTGGTTTTAAGTGGGAGAAAACAGAGGACTAGTAGCACTTCTGAGACTTGAAGTGGTTTAGTGACGTAGTAGAACAAACTTGTATTGTTCGTAGACATTTCGACAACACTGCGTAATGTTACTCCCCTGCCTTTGAATACACAACGTGCTTTTCTGACGTAATATTCTGTCCCTTTTACTGTGCTGGTTTGTATGGTGAAAATGGACTAATCTGTATTACCACTTTCCTCTCCTTCTTCTACTGCACTTCCCTTCTTCCATTTTCTTGTAATTAATGCAGAAGATGTAGTTCTCTTAAGAGCTTTGTAATTTTCTCATTTTCCTCTCACGAGCAGTCATTCATTTTCTCAGACAATCTGAGTGTACATTACACAAAAGGAAAGTACCCAAATTTTGGCGTGCGTCGTGACATGCCGGTTGCAAGGACTTTGCCAATGTTTTTACTTGTGTGCATGAAAAAAATGATTATGTATATTGTATGCAAAAGTGGAACTTGACTTCCATTAACTTTCACTCGACCATGCATTCCTTACAAGCTAACAAGAAGGAAAAATCTCGACTAGTGGTTGCAACAATACCACCAAAAAAAGAATGATGAGAAAGGAAAGGCGATAGGGAGGGGAAAGGAAGTGCAGACGAAGGCCGGTGATCCATAAAATATTCGCTTTGCATGTTATCCTCACACCCATTTGGTTGTTTTATGAAGCCAAAAGATCTCATCCTGAACGGTAGACACAAATACATTACGTTTTGTGTAGGGCAGTGTACATATTTGAAAGTGCATTAAAATATAATACATTTGAGAGATGTGGTGATCTCTTTTTACTTTCTTCTCTCTGCCCACTTTCACGATGATGATCATGATGATCAGTTTGTGATGAAAAGGGAACGGATAGACGTCACTGATAGTTGAAAGCACACCAAGTGGAATCTTAGGTTGTTGGCACATTATTATCATCATGATGATGGGCGGACAATACCAGACTGCGTATAACCAACTAGCACACATCAAAGTACTGGTAAACATGCAATATTCACTTGCAAAAAAGAACCCAGGCTATGAAAAACCACTGGAACATCAACAGAACAGCATTTTATGTTGTTGTAAATAGCCAGCAAACAACAAGAGAGGAGTAACGAAGGAAAAGTAAATTCGCTCCTTCCTCTACTCTCCCTGGTTCCCCTTGTCCAGTCTAGCCTTTCATTTATTCATTCACTTAAACTCAAACAGAGCCTGGGAAGGAAAATAATGGGAGCTGTTATGTGAATTTGAACAAAACAACATCTCCTTTTTCCCCTCTCTCGCTTCCTCCTCCTGAGAAGGACTTCGACCTGCTGCTGGCATCAACATCCCTGGGTTTTTATGGTTAGTGGAGAGGAGAGCGAGAGGATGCTGAGTTGGACACAGTTAACCGACTTCATACAACAATTCTTGTGGAGTAGAACAGTCAGTGACTCCAGAGAGGAGATTGCTTGTTTACCCTGTACTACATCAACCCAAAAGCTTTGGAGTGGGTTTCCTTTTCCTCTCTCCAAAACAGTGTACTGCCAGTAATGATGATGATGACTTCGTTTCCTTTGTTGTTGCACGGACATTCACTCTCTGAAAAGTGAAAACTTGGTTATGTTGTTGCTGATGGTAAATAAAAGGATTTCTAAACGCAGTGAAAGGAGGGAGAGCTCATTCCCATCTTATTTTCGCTTCATAAATCACTCATTTCCGCTGTCAAGGTCGGCCAGCAGCCACATCAAAGTCAAATAACAAAACATGACAAAAGGGAAGAAACAACAGGAGGAGAGACTGAGAAGGCAAATCACCTTTCCGCATCATCACTGGTTGTAAAGCTAACCACAACAATGGCTGTTCCTGTATTTGATTGCTATTTGATATAAACTTGGACTGCGACGGAGACTGATCGTGTACACAGATAGTGAATTTGGAACTTTCATGCTTCGATTCCTCATCCCTTTCTAATGAATCTACAATGAAATACAATCAATGAAATACACCCAGAAATTCTTGAATTTTAATCTTTTCGTTCTTCGAAATTCTCTCATGACTTATAAAAGTATTAATGATGACATTCTATATCCCCAGATATCTGAAAGTCTACAGCTTTTGTTTCTGTTGAAATCAATTGTGATTAGTGCGATACTATGCTTTCAACTTTAGAGTTGAACAGAGTTCATTATGCAAATTTCATCTTTCAATAATTATCTTTTATGAAATTCCTTTTGCTTTCATTTACTCACTAGAAACATGACACTCTGACTGAATGAGAGGAAAGCACAAAGGATGTTGCTTGGATAGCTTTCGTTTTGTGGTTTTCTTCCATGTTTGTATCGGTGGCTTTGTTTTAAAAGGAAAGTTATTATTTTGGCACTAGAATAATAACGACAAAGGAGGTTATCTAACGTAAGAATGAAAGTATAATACGCGGTAAAAGGCGTTGGTGTGATTTTGGTGCTGGTGGGGTGATCATGGAGTATCAGTAACGTGGGTCACTGACTTGAATTTACCTCTCCATTTTATATCCGATTCGACTTGAGTGCCTCCAGCAAGTACGTACTTCAATTTTTTAAAAAGCTGAGCATCGACTTACAATGAACCGAGTTGCTTTTTTATTCATGTTCAAGACACCCAACATCTATCCAATTTCATTCATTTCGATAAATTGTTTATGCCTGGGGACGTTGGGGACTACAATAAGCTGTTTTTGACGTTGTTGGACGAAGTTGGAAAATGAGGAGCGTTCTATTTATAAGTTTTCAATGAACTAAAATTAGATTATCTAGAGAAGGAAAGTGAGTCTCTTGGTATTCTTTGAATATGTGGAAGAGGGAAGTATTTATAGGTATTTTGTAATATTGAAGCACCAACAAACCAAGATTGACTTCCTTCTTCCAAGCATTTCTCTTTTGTGTGGGAAACTGAATGAAGGTGAAAGGATTGTAGGATGAAGTTTCACTTACAACAACCACTAGAAGCCATGCTAAATGAAATCAGAGCTTTATACTAGCAATGTTTACAGCATCATCTTGACATCAAACCTGTTAGTTAAGATAATCGACTCAAACAGGTACTTGAGAATGCTGAAAGTGAATAAACGCATATACAGTATACATGTCTGTGTCACAGAGGTGACATCAGAATCTAATTCAATAACCGTTAGTAATATTGACTTGATGACAGTTTTTTTGCATCCTATTATGTAACTTTTTTGCACAATACAAATGCTAACGTAGAATCTTGTGAATTTTGAACCTTGTGTATTGTCTCTTGATACGAACGGTGAGCACGGAATATTTACGAATCGAGTGAATTGAAGCTTAATTTTTCAAATGTACTCATAATTGAATGCTTGTTCTGATTTACAGTGGAGTGGAGCTGTATCAACCAACGTTTCTGTATGCCTACGTTGCCCTGATCTTTCAATGTGGTGTTCTCCAGGCGATTGGCTGCATCGGAGCCCTTCGTCTCAATCAACGACTGCTGAACATATATTGGATGATACTCCTCATTCTAATGATTGGTGACATTCTCACTGGTCTATTTTGGGCATTTCGTCTTGACCATATCAAATCAAATCTGAGGCCAATGTTGAAGCAAAAGCTGGTCTCTTTGTATGGGAAGGACGAGGATTTTACAGAAGTTTGGGATTGGGTCCAAACCAACGATATGTGTTGTGGTGTCGATGGGCCCATTGATTTCCAACGCATCAACGGTGAGTGCACTAAAAATAAAAGCGTATTAGTTACGGATGCTAGCATTTTAATCTAATTTGCATGTTAATTAATGACGGTACATATATGCAGTGCAGTGAAAATGTACAGTCACGAATAATGAGACTGAGAGACTCACAAGTTTATACACAACTAACAAAATAACCTTCGTGGAGTGAAAATTAGGGCTCTCTTTTGCTCTCAAAATCTCCTAACGAATTATTTCCAGATTCTTAGTCAAGAGCCGGGTAATGAATAGAGGAATGGTATACATTTCCCTTCAATGAAATGTATTTTCATGCTTTGATGACTGGATGAATAAAAGGGACAGACATGTATGTATTTGGGGCTTGCAGCGCTGAGCATCTTCTCTTGATGATTATAATAAAGCTCCTATGTATTCTTACCATTATAAAGCTTTCATAGAACGTAAGAGATACGAGAATTTTAAAAGACATGTCTCGCATGAAAGATTCCAGCAAAGCAAAGTGGTCTTTACAAACGAGGAAGGGCCAAGCTCCCAGCTTGGTGTGGTAATGGTGTTCAAATTGAAAGTAGAATTTGTTCAAACTCAGTTACGTTTGCTTGCCTGTTTTTCATAAAGTAAAGTCTAATTTTTAACCTGTTTAGTTATTAGCAAAGCCTTTAGGGTGTTAAAAGTTAAAAGAGATATCTTTACTATCATTTTGTTAATTGTATCCCCTTGTCCATTAGTTTTTCCCGACTTCGAGCGAGCTTTCACTTCAGTAAAATATTTTAAAAATTTAATCTTTTCCAAGATCAAGCAATGATTTCATATGATAACGTTGTTGTTGGGTTTTGTTTTGTTGAATTCATTTTTAAGCCTGCCAAAGGAAAATACTTGTGAAATGTGTCTCTCAGGAAAATAATAGCTATACATCCGTGAAACTACAGGAGTTTACATGTATTACATTTCATAGCAGATGAGAAAGGTATCATAAGTGAGCAATTTTTGAGAAATGCTGAAGTCATTGTTAATGGAAGGGAAAGTGGTAGTAGCGATGAAAGTAGTACAGGTTCACTCGCTTCCTTTTCTATAAATATCTCTTTCGTATAACTTGCTTTTGCGATGCTCTTACATGACAAGCTTTCAGCTCACTTGCTTTCTCATTTACTTTCGTTCGGTTAGGGAAAATGTGAGTGTAGCCGTGCAGTCAGCCGGTGGTAATCAAACTCAATCCGGTTTTTATCCAGCACCATGAAAGATGAAAGAAAGGCAGTGATTAGGGATGTCATCGATGAACACGTAGAAGTGGATGGCTCTGATTATTTTTCATTGAAAACTTAGAAGTCCAATGTTATATAGACATTTTTATATGCTCTATATAACAGATTTGTCAACTTCTTTAGAAACTAAAAGTTGGTTTCAAGCGTGTTACGCAAGCCGAGTGATATATAACATAAAAACGCGGAGGTAATTGTGTTATAAACGGTAACATCACAAGGAGCAACACTGGTGGGTTCTTTGAATGGAAGAATGTGAATGGCAAATTGCAACGTGATCTCAATTACTTTGTTTGCGTAAATAAGAAATTTGCCGTTGACGCAAGAGATCATTGATTTGATACTCGTTATATTTAATATCAGAAACGCTATTATACAAAGAAATGAAAACAAGCTATTATGTTTTTAAAAGAGAGAGCAACTAAGAATGTCAAATGTGAATTTTTATTGGTTTTCATTCTCAGTATATATTTTCTAAATAAACATTTTTCAATATATTGTTTGATGAAGTTTATATTTTTATTTATTTTTCCCACTCTTATTAACGTTTGGTTAGTTTTTCGATTTCTCAACACAAGCGATTTCGCTGATGATGACAATCATAATGAAGTCGGAACAAGAACGACAGGTTTTGACATGGCTTGTAAAAGCATTTTAATTTCGGAGGTTTGTGATTTCTAATAATATTCCTGTTATTCTTGAAAGCAAAGTAGAAAGCAAATTTATTTATATTTTGCCATACTGAGCTTCCAATTGTTCGCCATCTCCATATAATTTAACGCTGCTATGAACAGAATAATCTGAGAACCATTAGTAGCGTAATTATGTTACTGTTCATCATCAGTAAAAGCAAGCACTCATTTTATTGTACAATTTTTTCAAAACATCTATTCTACAGTTCCAATTCCCGAAATAAGATTCGAAAAAAGAGTTTGGAATACTTAAGTTATTTTCATACCGCATACGCAAAATGAAGGGGAAAATTCTATATAGGATTGCATAAGCACTTTCTTCAGGAATCGAGCGAAATCCAGTAAAAGAATGAAAATACAGGAGAGGATGGAAACACGAAGTCAACACAGAACAGAATGATGTACACTCGTCGTCTGATTATTATTTTTATTATTATACTTTTTGATGACTAGGTGGCTTTCTCGTGCGAGCGACAGAGCGACACATCATCGGATTTTTCTCACTTCACTCAATTCACAAGGACAGCTTTACAAGCTTTTCGAGTCCCCTCCTTATTTCCAGTACAATGAATACGCTACAAGCATAAGACTGTTTTAAAAGCAGTAGCAGTAGTTGTAGTACGGGCGGACATTAACTGCGTAGGAAAGTCTCTTTCAATCGAAAATGCTTCACTATTTATGCAATATGACATACCTATAAATCGATGAAATTTACCACCCATTATTCCTCCTGTGTACAATATCTGACTGACTGATTGCGAAATGTGAATATTGCTACTCACGTTTTCATGTTCGTTGCTGACATGTCAGGTATATATACTGAGTATGTCCATTCGTGTCTCTTTTGGGCAGTCCATGTGCTTAGAGGAGTTGAGCTGTCTCTTGCTATGCATTCCATTTCCGCGGATCGATGAGTTTTTCTTGATCGTTAAAAGACATAAAAAGTAGGGAATGCAGCAATAAATGGGTAATATGCAAAGAAGGATTATTAAAAGAAGAATAACTTAACATTGCTCTTACAACAAAAATAAAGATGGGGAGGGAGTGGCTATCGTACACACACATAAACGTTTAATGTGTACATATCTTACAAAAATGTTATTACTTATGCCATGCTTTCTCCGGACCGCTCTTCAAACATGCCTGTCTTTCTGCAGCTTTAAAAGTTAAGCTAATTAAAGGACATTAAAATGGAGAAGGCTGGTTGTCCCAGACATAATGTCTGTCCGTATGGTATGCAGTAGACCATGGGACAATCAGTAAACTTTAATTTGAGTAGGTGTGCGCACCGTTTAAGTGTACTCGCAAAGACAAACCTAATACTGGTTAAGTACAATCAATACAAATAAAGCTGAGAGGAAAAGAATAACATTGTACCTTGTTGACTGGATGTGATGATTTATGTAAAAATATATGAAGGACAGTAGATGTGCTCGTTAAGATAGAGAGCAATAAAACTGTTTACCTAAATACAAAAATAAATGGAGACGGAAAGTTCAAAACTGGAGTCGTAGTGCAATAAGTCGATTTTCTCCGAACACTTTTATGCATGTATGTAGCTTTCTCCAGTCCCACCCATCAAGTTTTACGAGCAACTATCTCGAAATTACTCTCGTGCTTAGAAAAAAGTAATTTAAAACTTTTACAGTGCATTCTTCACTTACTTTAAGTAAAAAATTTATCATTCATCACTAATAGTAAACAAAGTAGACTTGCTTATAGACATTCGTTTGCAAGTTTTATTATTTATAGAATGGTTCTCTGAATACCAAATAATGGTATTCGGATATAACAGAGAACGTTTGGACGGATAGATGGATGATGTCGAGATGGACAGAGTGTACATTTTTAAGCTCCTTTAAGAGTACTTCTTTATGTGCTCTGCTTGTTAATGGCCTGCTTCAAGTCCTGAAAGGTATGCGAATACCAATCAACTATAATATAGGGAAAATAACAAGGAATATGGTGAGCAAACCCATTCTCCATACTAAAAGTGGAATGAATGGATAGTTTGAAGGCTTCATCTTAAATATTAATGAAATCTCAATCGGATGACGGGGAAAGCAGAAAAAGTGAATCCAGTAAAAGTATGGGTTTTATGCGCTTTTGCTAATACGAAGATGTGGATTTTTGGACGCTTCCAAGTACGATGCAAAAGGCTGAGTCCCGAAGCTGAACTGTATGCAGTGTACGAAGGAAAAGTCTAACATTATCTTGTCTTGTCGTCGTGATTTCCTTTCATTTGCAGAAAATCGTACATCGTATTTCACTGATTTCATATCAAAAACCAGGATAAATCACGGTACGGTGGTTGGCCCTCCTCTGGTCATATGTAGCTACAACATTGGTGGCTACTGTGAATAATAAATAATGCAACGACATGTAAATTTGCTCAAAAATAGAATCTAGATACATGTATGAATTCTATACTTTTTCCATGCAGAGTACAGACTTGGATAATGATATAAAATCGGATGTATGTATTTATATATTTCTACGAACAAATTTCATGCTGTATCGCACACTCAGTGTCTACCTTTTTACACAGTTGAATAGTGTCTAAAAATCGTGTAAGTTTTCTCTTGTGTCTACTCCCAAAGACGACGACTCTGCTCTCCTTACCTCTACTGCCATCATTCCTGACTCGCATTTTTCTCTTCTTTCATCTTTAATTCCCAACGGTACAAAAAATGGATGGCAAAATCTTTTCTCTCATTCTCTTTCCCCTATCTAAACCTGCTTACTACTTAACTCGGTTGACTTGCCGGTTTTTTTTACTCTAGCTACTTTACCTTTTACCTACAGAAAAAAAATTTTGAGTGAAAAAAATATTTCCTTATCTTATCTCGTCTCATCATATTTTTCGTCATATATAGTTGCAAAACGAGTGAGGTGAGTGTTACAACGAGTAGAAGAGAACACTGGTTCTGGTCGCTCAAAGATTTTCGCACACTTGATTTTTTACAAGCTTTCCACTTTCTCCGGTGTGCCAAGCAAAATGGATATAAAATGAATACATGTGCCTACATGTGCATGCTCGTTGTTGGAAAAAGAGAAGCAATTTATGAAAAAGTGGCGAGCTGCAATAAGAGAAAAGTGTACATGGGAAACTGACTAGGTACGTGGGGAGAAAGGAAAGGTAAAAAACTGGGAATAGTCTAATCGTAAGTGAGCAAAGAAACAGAAAAGGGATCAATATGCATGGTTTATTCAAATGGCTGACAAGTTTTGGCTTGAGCATGTCTTGCTTATGTCTGAAGTCTGAACGACAGTGTTGTGTGTATTGTTGTGCACAATATTGTAAAAACTAACCTACAGAATATACATATAACATCCATAGGCATGTATGCAAATGTACAATTATTTGGAAAAGGTGTATGGGACTTTTTCTGTCGTTTTTTCGGCTACTTTTGACTTGAGTGTGAATAAGTTGAGGAGTGCTGAGGAGTGTAGGTTGCCTTTCTTCTTCCTGTCGTTTTTGCCTTCACTTTGCCAATACCACACAGCCAACAAAACCGACCACCGCACATCTACATTTCCTTTACCTACCCATTTTCTATCTCGAAAAAGTGTGTGACGTGCCAATGGTTGGTGTGGCGTGTTTGAGAAAAACGAGAAGAGTCTTTTATGGATTGACTTCAAAAAGTATAAAACGATGGGGAAAGAGAAAGCTTTTTTCCTTTTTTCTATTTCTTTTGTAAATACAAGTGGTGCGGTTTGTGTGTCGAAAGGAGGAGAACCATTTTGCGCTATATTTATTTTCCTGTAGGCAGCTCAAAAAGGACTTTTGTATAACATTCCGTTAGTGGTAATGCTAAAGCTGACATGTGATAACAAATTCGAGCTGATAAAATGATAACAGTTGCTGCACAAGTGTCCATACACGAGCCGAAATGCGTATTTACTTCTCTCTCTCTCGTGTCATATATATTCTTTGTATGCCATTGGGTCCTTCATGTACAAAAAAACAAAAAATGCCGGTCCATTTACCAACTCTACTTCGTTGTCACCGGTTTATTTGGCGGTGGTGGTGGTGGCTTTCTCAAGGATTATTATACTCAATTGAAATTTGTGTTTACACCAGACTTGCTTCTTTTATTGCCGTCCATTGTTTGTTATTGCCTTATCTATATGTTCAGCCTAGTTGAATATCAAAGGTTTTAAGAGTAAAACGAAATTACTGGAAACAAGGGAGACGGAGTACGTACATTTATACGCAGAACCGAGTTAAATAGTAAATACCATCATATTATAATGCATTACAATTTGTAACATGCATTTTACGTGATGGAGTACTTCGTAAATGCCAAAAGGTCTCTGGCAACAATAAAACCTGTAATACTAGTACAGTAATAATTATTATATCTATTACTTGTCATTCTTATTTGCACCTCTCATACGTTACGAGGTTTCTCCTTAATCGCTGTAGCTGGTTACGAGAGAGAAAACCAGAGCAGACATAGAGGAGAGAAAAACTAGCCATATCGCTTTCTCCTTTTTTCGAAAAATGATTATCATTATTACCTTCCATGGCATGCGTTTTATTATTCCGTGTGTGTTTACTCTCATTTCTTTTTTGAGGCTGCCCATTATTCACTTCATGGACACATCCCTTGTGTGTATTGTGTACGGACATTTATTTGTCATCTGAAACCCTTCTTTTGCTATACCTATTTTTCTTTTGATCTCATTATAAATGTAAGAGATAAACATACCTACCTACGTACTTGAAAATCGAGAAGCAATTTTTATATTATGGAGCATCAACGAAAATCATACGGCCACACAAATATTTTTTTACTTAGCGATTTCATATTATTATATGCAATTTGACCTTTACAGGCTCCAATCGCTGTCGTTATTGCTTTGCATATTGGTGGTTAAAAAGTTGAAACGATGATGCTCCCAAACCAAGAAAATGTGAAAGCAGTGATGGTATGATCCAGAATTACGGGGATGGATCGAAGCTCATGTAACATTTCAATCTGCATTAGCTCAAAATAAATGAAACCACAGGAACTCGGCCCAGTCGCACATACAAATAATAAATGGCAAACTAGGGGCAAAAGTTTTTCGCATCTCAATTTCAACCTCTCCATCAACTTTTTTATATAATTTTGTTATTAATATTTATATACGCCTCATGTTTTGTCATATGGGACGGGTTGTAAACGAAGTGTAGCTGTTTCCTGTCCGTCTAGAGAGATGAATAGGATGGATAGATGGTTACAGTCAGAAAATAATTCGTTTGTTTTCATGCTGTTAGTTATGTTGTACTTTTGAGTTTGCCGATATCCGTCAAACTACATTTTTCTACTTTTTGCTTCAACTGAACTTCTTTCAGTATAATAATCATGCATTAATATAAAGTGGCCAGACAGTGCAAATTATATGGTTTCATGTATGTATTTACAAAAAAAAAATCCCACATTTCCTGTAGACAAAAATACTTAGAAATGAAGAACTAGAACATCCAAACACGGCATGTATGAGAGATGAGAAAGTTTCACTTTAATTTTTCTGCTTCCCATGTGCTTGATTCATTTCACTTTCACTCAATCTCTCGAAAGGTACAAGAAGCAATAACCAGACATAAAATATGATGGCATGCATTTATTTAGAGATGGAAGAGATGGAATAATATTTGACCTGGCTTTTTTGTTTTTCCTGTTGTTATTCTGCTCTCTTACCAAAAGTTGAAGTTTTGTCGGTATCTAGTTTTCTAACTCTAATGCAGAATTCATACGGACATGGGAGACAAGCGAACAAAGTCAGTGTTCCCTTCTTGTATGAAACTCCCTTTTTGCATAATATGAGTTGTAAGCGAAAAAATGTCAAACATAAGCCATGTGGTGTGCTTTCTGGTTATGCAAGATTGACTACATCATCGCTTCACTTCTGGTTTGGTGTGACCGTAACTTCAAAAATGGGAATATGTCAATGAAATATTTACAGGGAAAATAGCATGCCATAATATGTATGTGTGTGCAGTTGTAGACTTGTACTTTCTTATATAAATACTAATGTTCCTTTCTTTCCAGAACACTCCTTTCCTTTGAAACACATGCACACGCACATGGCACACCACCAACCAGCTTGACATTCTGGACAACTAAACGAAAAATAGTGTTTGTTACACAACGAGCTCATATACATTTTTTACACTCTTGCATACACGCAGCACAAGAAATACGGAATGTCATTTAAAGTCTGTGTGTGAATCCATGAAAAGCAAGTTTCCTTCGTCTTTCAACTCATTTGACTCACCATCAGTAAATGTCAGTTATTACTTTTTCCGAGTAGGCATGAATTTTTTGACTAAATTATTAATGCATTATGGCAGAAAATTAAGCAGGAAAACAAGGAAATGTCAGAGAGCATTATCGTTCATAATTAATGAAACGATACTCTGCATACAGAGGAGGTCATGATGTATTAGTTGGAATCAAGACGGATACGTTTGAATTACCTATGTATGTGCACAATTGCGCTTCCATGCTGTTTTCCATGCTCTTGTCTCTGTCGAAAATAGTTTGCCTCTCTCTGCTACAATTTTTTTTTAATCCTTGAAAAATTGTAGCTGTAATGAAAAGTCATAAAATTGGATGATAAATTGAGTGAATTTTCTTTTTTAAATTTAATTTTCTAGAATCGACATTTGGCGCTTATGACACGAACAGCCTGGCAAACGACACATGGGCAACCTACTTGCTTCATCAGCAAGAACGACTCCAAAACCAACAAACAATCCCAAAGCTTCCAAGTACATGTTGTATCTTCACAGTGACTCACAGTCTAGCGACAACCCCAGAAACGCCGATATCTTCCGAAGTACCTGGTGGAGGAGGAGGGGGTGGGCCTTCTCGATCAAGAACTCACCATAAGGGTCGTGGAGGAGGTGGAGGCAGCACAAGCAAAGGTGATCGATGGAATGACCCAATGAGTCAAAAACCTATACCAGGTGGATATTATCAACAGCCCCAGCAATTAAAGGGAAGCTTCCAAAATAGTAACAATTATAATAATGATAATAACTACAACTATAATAGCAACAATTATCCAAATAGTGCGGCATTGTCGTATCCTGATAATTACGTAAATAGTTATTTGAATAGCTACAAACCTAACAATATAAATAGTACAGCTACTTCTAGCGCTATTAATAATAATTTAGTAATAAGCGATTTACGCCAATCTCCACTGACTGATCAAACGGGGATTCCTGCTTCTGCAATGGGCTACTTTGGACCGGGTGCAGCACCAGCCCCACATCCTGTTGTGGGAGGTCCATCTCATAACCGGAGAAAAATCGCTCACGCCAAAAACAAACAACAATATGACGATATAGGCTATGGTTATGGCGACAGGCCCCGTTGGGGCGGCAGAGGTATAGTTACCACAACAGAAGGTCCACCATCGGGAAGGCCATCTCCAGCCACAATTGGCGTATGTGTGCTTCCTCATAATTTAAGACAGCCGCATTCTACGTCGTCGTCGTCTTCTTCTGCATCTTCTAGTTCATTTTCTAATTCCGGTGAAAGCAGTGGAAGTAGTAACAGTTTTGAAGACAGTTCGGAAACGTTTTCCACTACTTCACTCCCTCCACCTCATTCAACAACACCATCTACCACGGGAACATCTACGACAATGCCAAACAATATTAATGAGTCTAGCACCTCAGCTTCCACAATATCTAGTACTACAGATTCCCCACCCATCTCTTCGTCCACATCAGTACCTCCATCACCATCATCTCATCCTAAACTTAATCGTGGATCATCATCTTCCAGTGGCAGCAACCAACACCATCGTCACCATCATCATTCAACCCCATTCACCGTATCGATGGAACAACACACTGATGGCTGTGGAGACAAGATTCTTGAGTGGGTGGAGCACTCTTCAGACGTTCTTTTTGTGATTGGCTTTTGTATCATAGTTTTCCTTAAGGGATGCTTTATCGCCATACTCAGATATGAAATTAAAGAAATGATTGAGAAGATAAAGCTTCTCAATGGAGAGGACCCTGGCAGGACGGCAGCAATGAATGAGCTTATTGGACTGACTTCCATGTACGAGACAGGGAACGACGATAACGGGGAAACGGAAGGACTAATGTCCGGAGTGCATAACACTAACCAAGACATAAATACCAACGTGGACACCATTGACGGAGACAATGGGTCCGGAGGAGGAGCAATGATTTCTACTGGAGGGAGCGGAGGAGATGCTGCAAGAAAAGACAGTGGTCATTATGTCAAAGAGAACCATCTAATTGGGAACAATGTGGGTCCACCGAGACACATAGGAAATCATGTTGGGAATATTGGTAGCACCGCAAATAGTGACGATTATCCGAGAGTACTAGGAGTGACGAGGGACAGTATGCCAGGCGGTGGAGGGGGAGTTCCCACAAAGCATGACCTTGAGGAAGACTTTATTGATAGTAAAAGTGCTCTATTGAGCAAGACGCATTGTAGTGGTAATAGCGATAGTCCACCATTAATAGGAAATAGTAAGCATTATCTTCATTTTCATCATCGCAATGAGAATGGAGGGCGAAGTGTGCCCAGGAATGGGAATAACAATAATAGTGGGGGCGGAGGTGTAGCAGGAGCGACAACCACAGGATCGTTTGAAAACCCTCCTGTAGGTGTTCCCTCCTCGGCCTCTGCGCCAAGTATTCCTATTGACGCCATTGCAAGGGTGACAAACGCGCCGATTCATTAGCAAATGGGGTCAGTAGGACTTCCGCCTGAGCCTATCAGACTGGAGCTCCTACTTTAAAAATCCCCGAGAATAAAGTAGCATCATCGCAAAATTAAAGTTTTTTGATGAAAAATACTGAATTAAATTTTCAAAACGCTCGCTACGCTATACGCACCTGGAGAAAGTAATAATGTTTTTGAGGCATGGGAAATGTAGGAAAAATAGGCAAAGTAGAAAACACAGTTGAAGAGTAAACTAATGCTGCTACGACTTTACTACTACCAATATAGTATGTATCGTGAAGTGATATATTCATAGTGCTAGGCTAGAGGATGAAAATATAGCTTTTAGCTGTAAGCAGTAGCGTAGGTAAAAGGTAAAGATACTAGCCAGAATTTAATAGTTGTAGTATGGGTATGAACACTAATTTAAATAATTTATCAATGAATTTATAACTGAAATTATATAAAGTTGGTTCAGGTATAATTATACGGACATAAGTAAAAACAAATTAAGCATATAATTATGAATTACAAACAGCAGGGAATTGTGAATTTAGTTAACATTCACTCGTAAAATCGTAAATAAATAATGTAAACTGTATTCTTAAATGGCATGTATAAATATTATCCACTTGTCCCACCTATGTACATTAAACACATTTTAGGTATCAAGTAAGGGCATGTAATTTGGCTATATTATGTATGCATGAAGAATTGGATGATAAACGATGACTGATTGGTTAAAAACTGAGTGCTACATAACATAAAGTATAACTGCAGTACATTAGCATATTGAAACCAAGCATAAACTGGTAATATCAGACACCACCGTCCAAACAAAATTTTCATTTCATATTTTCTCGAAATTTTCACAACCAATTTATATCGAAGCCGGCCCTTTCAGCGGAGACATTTTCAGCGACGCGTACATTTTGAGCGGAGGACACTTTCAGCGGATGCCTTTTCAGCGGGTGCATTTTCAGCGGATGACATTTTTAGCGGATGACACTTTCAGCGGGTGTATTTTCAGCGGATGACATTTTCGGCGAATCACACTTTCTGCTCAAAGCATTGTGCCACACGAAACTTTCTGCGCATGGTATTCAAGGGCTTGGTATAAGGGGCCAGAAAATTGAGAAAATCTATGATCACGAGACTTGTAAAAATCACAATAATGCATTTGTGATAGATTTCTCACACTGATGATTTTTACACACTATCTTCTATTTTCAAAAAATAGGTGAAAAAATACGATTCTTTCCACATGTAATCCGAAATATTATAGTGAAATGCTAACTGATTAAAATAAATACAACTTACATACTGATAGAGTCAGCCGTTTGCCTAATTATTCACTTCAAAAGAGACCATATATACATTTAATTCATGACTTGTTCTTTGAAAAGTGTTATAAGCTAAAATACAGATTCTATAACCATGAATATGGTATTATTCCTATCCTTGAACGTTTCTCTACATAATTTCGGATTTTGTTTGGAAAGAATCGGATTTAATCCTAACGTTTCACTCATGTAAAGACGCCAAACCACAAGAAAAAATATGATGCTAAATAAGAATGCCATGGATCCAGCCTACCCCAAAAACAAACTCTTAAGGGAGTCTATACTCATGAACAAAATATGTGCCCAACCTATCCAAATCCATTCAACCCGCAAAGTTGAATTGTTGACAAATGCAATATATTAGAATTTTTAAAAAATCTGCGTCATAAAAAACTCAGGCTGAGAGAATATAAGCTTTTATAATGAACTTATCATTTAGCATTTATCAACTATTCAACATTGCGGATTGAATGGATTTGTAAACGTTGGGTAAATATTTTGTTCATGAGTATAGTATTCCCTTAAATACCAAAGTTTCGTGTGGCACAATGCTTTGAGCAGAAAGTGTGATTCGCCGAAAATGTCATCCGCTGAAAATACACCCGCTGAAAGTGTCATCCGCTAAAAATGTCATCCGCTGAAAATGCACCCGCTGAAAAGGCATCCGCTGAAAGTGTCCTCCGCTCAAAATGTACCCGTCGCTGAAAATGTCTCCGCTGAAAGGGCCTAGACCCATTTATATTCCAAACGAAACGTAGAGAAAAGTGTATTTGTTTTTAATTAAAAGTCCATAGTGGACATTTCACGTACCAAAAATTTGAAAAAAAATTCTGTTTTAAATTTATACTTTACAATATCCACATGCATCGTTCCGGGGGGTTAACTATTGCTTTAATTACTATTCGTGTGTTGCATACATATTGACCTTGTTTGCATGTTACCAAATACTGTGTATGCATTAAGGTATAGCTTCTTCCGGCATGACTGTCAGGACTGTGAATTTCTGGTTTGCATTAGCATTACAAGAAATTCTTCTCTGCTTCACTATTCTTCAGCTTAAACACGAGGAATCTCCAAAATGTAGAAAGTCGAAGCACTATGTCCTTGACATATCATAAGGATGATTTTTGATGATGTAATTTGCAATGTGTTAGTTTTATTCAGGAACGCGTACTTTATGCTACCTGGATAATTTCATGCATCATGACGTAGTGCAGTGAAAGCAGACAGCATATTGCAGCATTCTCACTAGTCAAGTTGTTGTTGTTTTACGAGCTCTCCCTTTTGCAATACTCAAAGGCACTTCCATCTTCATCATCCCAATCCTGAACGCGTTGAGCGTAAATATTGGCAAAAAATCTTTTTGTTGTCCTATTATTTTAGAGACACCTTTCAGAGTTACGATTATCTGCATATCTGAAATCTTGTACCTTGCACAACTCTATGATGAGTTAAGACAACAGTTTGGTTGGACTACATGTAGCATGAGATTTTCCGCATGGTAGTAAAACCGTTTTTTTAACATATACTCGCAGTGTGTGACTTCATTCGAATACCTTAATCCTTATTTTTTATTATTAAATATTCCCCTTTCCATCACCAACTCCGTTAATATCGTTTTTGGCACTTGATGAAAAATTCATGGAATCCGAGCACAGCACATAACATAAATAAGCCTGCCTAGTCACTCCATTCCATTTCACATCAATTTTACGAGGAAAGGCATAATATATCATCCTTGTGCAAAATTGTATATACGTACCACATTCTGGAACACGTTGCAAATGTTTTAATTCTCTCCATTCACTTCCTATGCTTTCTACGAGCAGCTTACGAACTTGCCTTCACCCACCAAACTCCCCAAATCAGCAATTGACGCACCACATTCGATAAAATCCTTTAACGTTATTACCTGTCATGGTTTGAAATTCACATTCAGAGCCTTATGTGCATTATAATTGTAGGTGAGTTGGGTTGGCATTAGAATGAATATCGCTGTTTTCTATACTCATTGGATTTAGAGGGCTGAGTCGATTATGTGGACAATGAGGAATTTTAGAGGATGTGTGCGATGTTATTATGAATTCTTAATCAAGGAACAAACAGAAGCCACCACAATGACATGTGCCAAGCAAAATCGCAAGTTTTTTCATACTGTGAACCTATGTATAAGTAAATTTGGAAAGTGTATCGGTAATAAAAAACAAAAATGTATGAAATGATGACACCGGAGAAGACTGTTAGTTCAAGTTAATGCATACCTACCCCTTGTCAAAATTTTTCAGCGCCTGTACTGTGCGGGCTACTGTCAACGTCAACTTGTCATGCAGCTCATCGTTTCAATCAACCCTGCACACTAGCATGTGTCACTGATCTTAATTCAGTAGTAGCCTAATATGCTATAATAGCAAATCATTTCTACTTTCGGTGAGATATTTTTGAGGAGCGCGTTATAAAAATTGTATGTCTACACTAGTCTTTAAAACGCCTGCTTGTTGGGACACGCATATGACTTCATTATGATGCAATTTGTGACAAGTTACCTATCATAGACACTCATGAGCGCTAAAAAGGCATACGTTTATAGACAACATACGTCTAAACTTTTCCTGTGGGAATGTCGAAGCTTTCTCATCATAAACTAGTCACTATTGTCATGTTCTCCAGTATCCATACATGTCTTGGCAAAATATGTCTAACATTGTTCATTGTACGTAATCAAGCAAGATATGAATGGTGAATGTGGCAATTTATTATTAGACATAAGAATAAAGGTAGATTGTACCCAATACCATGCTTTCGTCCATTGCAATACTGGAATTGTGGAATAGAAAATACGGATCTGGTAGTGTTTGCAGGAACAATTGTATAAAACAAACCCCCACAATACACCATTCAGTTCTTCGACCGTTTTGACTGCCATCATTCCAAGTTTCTTGTCTAACAATTGCAATGATAATAAAATAATACATGGTGACAATAACACCTACACATAATGTAACTACTACACAAAGACCTCAGTAGCTGTGAACTGTCAATATGCACCGTTACTCTCTCACACTCATTTTGCACCAATCATTTTCCTTCCATGTGCCTCCTCAAAGTTTAGCAAAAGCTGACTCTTTTGTTGTAGTCACCTTGGCCTATAATTCTGTCCTCTTACTCTGATGAAAGCTTGCTATGCAGAACTGCCTGTGCTGCCTATACTATACATAATGAAAAGATACACAAGAAAATGAGGTAAAGGAAATACATCTACAAATGCTACAATGAAAAGGTTTGTCATTGATGACACATGACAAAATCATAAGAAAGGAAGAAGCCAAAGAAGGTTTCCTCCAGTCGCTTTAGCAGCAGCTTTATCACACCACACTTGAGTTACATGCTCTGCGGTGTGTGCTTCACTGGAGTAAAAGTGAATAATGAAAGTGTCAAAAGAAATAGGCAACCAGCCGAACATATTAACACCATCGCACATTTTACTATTGGTACAATGTGTTACCTAAAACTGCATCAAAACATAACGCGGCATTTGGCTCATATGGATTTATATATAGGACGGAAGCAGTGAAATGTCTGATGTGTGCTAATGTGTTTTGCAACAATGAATGAGAAAGAAAGACATTCCCCTGAATATTTTTAGAATTTATGGCTTGGCGTAAGGGGGAACTGGGGACTTGGCTATGGTTGCGTAATGGAATGTATTCGCTAGATTCCAGTAGGTAGACAGATTTTTATTGGTCTTGAAGGAGCTGATGGATATCTAATAATAATATTTTAAGTAGTCAGATATAGTAACATTCAAAGTATACAAAAGCACTTCTCAAAGTGGGTAGTAACCTGTTTAATAATTCAAGTTACGTTTACATACCCAAAAAAATACCCTTTGTTACTTTCCCCTTCATATGCAACGCATTATGAGTTTTTAATGCTGTCGCTAGTGGTGGTTTATGGTGTCAAGTGGAAAGGATGAAAAAGGAGTTGTACAATCTAAGTCGGAGCTGGTTTTAAAATATTATTATTACTATGTTTATATGATAATGAAGGGTAATCAAAATTTATTATGACATGGCGCAAAGGATTCCTCACCACTTGCACATTTATGCATGTGGAATGTGTCTTTATTACCGTACAGTGTTTTTGCAACTTCAATGTATCCTTTCACTTCCTGGAAAAACAGCTTATTTCTTTCTTCTGGTATTCCCATTTAATTGTAAATTTTGGGAAAATACCTCATCCCAACGGAAAAAAATGACTTCACGGTTGTTTGGGCACAGCCGAGTTAGAAACTGGAACTGCTTGTTTACTTCCTGCTGCGTTCTCTCACAACCTTTTTGAATTTTATTGTGTGAAGCTGGAGCGGATTGCGTTAATAAAAGAACATGATGGCTCAAAGAAGAATTCAAAAAAGCTCAGTTTTTTGAAGAATATTTCAAACGTTTCTAAACGCATGACTGCATGAATCCTCCTTTTGATGCTTACTGCGTAGCTATCAATGAAATCGTAGAGGGCGAAATAGGAAATTTATCTCATTTTTTAGAGAAGCTCAGTAAAAAGAGAAATGATTTCAAAACGGGAAAAATAGAGAATCTCGTGGTATATAATAGCAAATTGACATGTTGACAGGTTGACGGATTGCACGGGCTTTACACGCTGTACACAAAACTCCTATGTTAAGTTTACATGTATATTTTTTTGCCTTATGCTAATCTAAAAAAATGTTTTATATGCTCCATTGTTACTTTACTTTCAACTTTCAATACTATACCGTAAGCATGTGGAGCTCGAGAACTTTCTCCTTAACCTAAACTCATATTGTACCCATTTTTCATGTTTCGAACAAACCGAAAATGTAAGGTAGCATTATCAATGATGGTCGGCAAGAGATCAGGGCTAGTGGTATAAATGGTTATAGAGTGCAGTTATGTCCCACTGTTTAATTATAAATTATACACATGATATCTTTCAATTAAAAATGATAGCTTGATGATATAAATATACAGCGCATTTTGATACTTTGCAAACTACAGAGCAAAGTTGACCTGTGATTATAATTGTAATATGTCTGTCGATACCTAGAGAGATAGCATACCAATTTCTAAAAGAATGTCATCAACCCAAAGAACGAAGAGTTAAGGATTCAATTTTGAGTTAGAAAAACAGAAAACAATGCAAAATCATTTAAAAATTCATTATCATATTTTGTACTTTATACTAATCATGACTTTAATTATTAGGCATTTAAATATTCGGCTATCATATGGTATAGGGTAAACTCAATGCAATATAATTACCTAATGCACTAAAATCATTAATAATTGATGCAACGTTGGTTGCATGCAATACAAAAAGATGCGGAAAGACCTGAGAGTGAAAACCATGTACATAGTATAGATATCTATATTTAGTATAAAGTTAAGTTATTCGAGTAGCTTGGTCCATACAATTCTCTTTCCCGGTGACTAGTATTGCGAAGAGTTTAACTTGACGTGCAAAATATATCAGTTTTTCAGATCTTCCCTAATTATTGCGAAAATATTTGAGTTACTTCTAGCAAACTATACATTTTTATACTATGCGCTAGAATGATTTTATTTAGTTTTAATGTGTATTTTCCCCATAATAAGCGGTACTACATAATCTAAGTGTAAACTGGATGGTTGATATTGCCTTATTTAAGTAACTACAAAATCAACATCACTAATGACTATAGATTCTCAAGTTATCAAAAAAAAAACTTGATTAAAAATTGTATAATGAATGAAATATTTATAAATGCTTCACCAATATTGAAAATGAATGAATCTCATCCTTTGCCACCACTCGTTAACATGTTTGTTATTTCATGTCACGCACACTTTTTTTGTCGAAATTGTCCAAAAACGTCTTGCGAGAAAACTAACGAGTCTCTATTGTTTTTCCACATACATGAATGAAGAGCTTTTTTTAAATATTTTGGTGCTTGTCTTATGGATACTTAACTATGATCATATAGTGTCTAATTGATTATTGTTGACTATATATGTTGTAATGTGAGGTAACGTAAGAATCCGACGGATAAATCGTGTAATTATACTTTTTAAGCTTAAGAAAGTTGTGAAATTTTTTGTACAAAACTAGTTAGAGCTAAAATAATTTAAATATCGTCTCAGCTTTAAATGACAGGGAATATTACTCTATAAATTAAGATTTCTACATATATGGATGAGGATTGTCTAAAGGTGTAGTCGGGGTGGTTCTGTATGTAAACATTAAAAAGAAAATACACAAACTGACACTTTAACACAACGTGTAAACTTATGCATAATCCATAATATTATATTTCTAAATTTACGTACCTTTACACTCTGAATATTGTTTTTTAACGTTGTATGTTTCAGTGCTACATATGTAAATGTTTAACTGTTTAATGGTGCTAATGTGCATAAATCAACATGTCTACAAGGTCATTTGTCACCTGTCCCTATTAAATATCATATTTGATATCTTTACTATATTATGTACATATCTTGTACAGTTGTATTGCTATATATTTATCCAAATTAGATAAGCATAAAATAGGCGCTTCGAATATGTCAAACAATGTTTAGCTAGTGAATTCGTTAATAATAAACTCTAACAAAAGGAACGAGCCGCAACAACACAAATATAGTAGCTTACATGTATGCTCCACTTGCATGCATGTCTACTTTCTTTTGAATTAAAAAGCAGATGAAACAGAAGTTTAAGTATGCGCAGAATTGCTTTATACAAGAAAAACAAAATTTAAAATTGATGAGGGTACATATATACACAACAATGGAATATTTTTGATGGTATTCTTCTAAGTAAATTATAAGGCAAACACGATACACATACAAAGAACGGAGAAGAGAATAATAAATTATATTGAGCGCTACGCATATTATTATTATGATGCTGACCACAATAAGGCAATGGTGGAAGATGGACAATTTGATAGCTTAAATGTAATAAGATTGACTATTATTAATTTTAGACAAATTTAAAATAACGTCGGCTTTTCTATAGTTAGACGCAATTAATTCTATTGTACATGTTGTGAGTTCAACTGGCATATTATACCTTTATTACTATTATTAAAACCTAAAATGCCGTCATCCCATCATATATGCTTTAGTAAAACGTATATTTTTTATCTTTGCAGTTGTATGCATAAATGCAAATGTACGCGAATCTGCATTGATGTTTCTTTGATTATGCAAAATTGTGTTACGTTACTAATTAAATCTAATACATTATATGCCAGACGTTTATCGGATAAGTTATTGCGTGTATCCCGTATTTAGTAGCAGATTTCTAATAAATTATTATTATTACAACATCAATATGAGTATTAATACCATATACATATTATTATATGATTCACTATATTTATGTTGATTACAGCAATTACAGCATTGATAAAATAAAATTGATATTACAATGAAGATGATTGATAATTTTTTTGAGTAATAAAGATGTATGAAAATCAGACTACACGAAGAGATTTGTCAAAAAAAGTTTATTTCCTTTCAACATAATCTGCCACACCTGAGAATTAGTCCATAGTTAATTCCATATTACAGGATGTTAACTTTTCTTAATCAGATTATTATTATGAAACAAAGTTGATATTAAAATAATGCATCCAAACTGCTGGATTAACAAATTCCCCAGTGAAAGTGTGACTTTTCCTGAGGCATTACTTTCACCACACAGGAGAAAGTTTTTTCAAGAGAAAAACAAACTTGCATGTTGTATGAGACAATTCAAATCTCTTATGGCCCCAACGGAGAACATAAACTACCTGCCTCCTTCTTTCCCTCCTCAAGTTTCCAACATAAAGAGGAAAAGGCTTCCGCATAGAATAAATATTTTTTACCAGCAAGTGAAAATATAAAAAGGAGGAAACAAAACATACATATTTGTTATACAATATTCAAAACTAAATTATAATATTTCTGAGGGGAATTCTCTATAAAAAGTTTCTCAATTTCCACTTTTCCTCCTTGAAGACCCTTTTCCTAAACATTTTCTTCCTACACACATTTCCAATATGTATGTCATGGCTTTTACACCCAACCAAGCCCACACACAAAACCTTCATGTCTTCACAGTAAAGTAATATAATATCCTGTGAATAAATTCAAAGCAACTTCTAAAGTAAAGAATTAAAATATTCATAGAACCTCGTTATTAGCAATACCAAGAAAAATTAATTGTGTGTTTAGAAATGCATAAACAAGGTGGATTCATCGAATTATTGTGAGATGGGGAAGAAAGGTCTTTAAAAACCAACTAGCATCTAATCTCGTCATCAAGCTCATCAGTTTTGGAAGAAAAACTTTACCCTTCTTCTTTTGATATGACAAAGAAGTGGGTTGATATTAAATAAGTTTCATGATATTAAGTAGTCACCACTATGCACGTATTCCTCTGTGGATCTCAGCCGTTTCTCTCCCGTCATCTCAGTTTTTTGTGGAAGTAGTACCATACGTAACATTATAATCACCTCTTTCTCCTTGAAACTTTATCATCATTATTTTCACCTCATCATTACCTGAATAAGTTGCTCCTTTCTGGAGTCGGTTTATTAACTAACAAGGCTTTTCATTATTACTTTCTTTTTTCTTGCTTGTTATTGCTCAGTTTACCAGCAAGCTTCAAATTTCATCTTGTGAAATGATCCTGTCTACATGCGTTTTTGTGAACATATACCAATTACACTAACTACATAACCAGAACCATACGAGTTTTTTGTAACTTTTTTCCTCTTAAAAATTTCTTTGACCATTGCTGATCATTGGGGAATGAAATGATTGAAACGATTTTGCTGTGTTGAGGAGAAAGTCAATGCCCCCGTAAAATCACTTGTAAATAGGAACGGAAAGCCGAGTGATCAGAAAACGTGTTATTATTTAAGATAAAATTCCTATAATTTTGTAGAATGAAGTATTACTCTCTAGCATCTATCGCAGGGACTACTACTTTAGCTTCAGCGCTACATGTTGAGCAACCCTGTTCAGGAGAGTTATATTATTTTCTCTTTTCTGGCACAGTCTAAAGTGGCTTAATTACAGCTTCCAGCTCTATATCATCCTTGTTTCGTAGTAGAGTCTCATCATAGATTCAGTTATCTACTTTGGAGAAAGAGAAAGCGATCATGATCAGATGTAATTTCCCCTCATTATCTCAACAAGCCTTCTATACTCTTTCTGCACAATTAGCTGTACTCTGGGTCTATTCCCTAGAATATATAGTAATTCGATATTGTTAATGTTGAGAGAAAAATCCATCAAAGCGGACGTAACTAAAAGACAAAATGTCATCAATTTTTGAACGTATTCACGATCACTCTTTGAACAAGATATTATAGTTTTCAGCTTTTCACTGTAACATTAGCAAATTTTACTTCAACTTCTTCGCATCTTTACTTTCAACCTTCAACAGGATTTTGTGAGATGGATGTGATGCAATGAAAAGTGTGTACTGGCAGGCTGTTCCGATAGAACCAAAGTTCTTTAAGTCTTTCTTTTTAAGCCCTTTTCACCTAGTGTTCGACATATTAAAACCTGATATCCAAGGTAAGAACCTTCAGATTTCGATTATGCAGCTGGATACGTCGACTTTGGTGCTTTCTCCGTAAACCGGGTCTACTCTACGATGGACTGCGTGTGTATTCCTTCAACAAAGGGATTAAATTAAAGGGTACATTGTTTGAACTGTTTTCTTAAAAGCAAGAAAAGGATACGAATAAAGGGAAAGAATTCAATTTTGATCTGTTTTATTTGTATGAGATGATCTTGTGATGAGAGACACTGAGACGACAAGCGTCTGGAAAAGGCACGTCGTCACATAAAAAGAAAAAAAGGTCTTTTCACTGGAATTGAAATCCATGATATTACATTATCCTTTTTATGCCGTTGTCTTTTTTCTCTTTGTTCTGTTGTCCTCCACTTTAATCCACTTTCTCCTTGAAAATTCAACGACAACAAAATTCAATATGATTTTATGATAAAAGGTAAAGGATATCTTTGCAAATCCTCCGGAATTCTTGCTTTCTGCTAAAACGCTACGCTTCCTAGTGGTAGAGTCAACAGAAACAAAATTTGAAATGAGAAAATGTGCTTGCAGTTTTGCATCTGTCATTCATAAAATAGGTTTTCATTTGAGGTTACGAAGGTCATCTTTAGGATGGCAAAAATGTAGTCGAATTATGGCCGGGTTCCACAAATCGACAGTGGACTAATGATGAATCAAAGTGCAAAAGCCACAACTTCACTTGTAATATCCCCCATTCAGTTCAAAATGTTCACACATAAGAAAAAAATCTCATTATTAGAGAAGGTTAACTTTCTGAGAGAATGAATCGATACTGCTACATAAAAAATATTATGTATGAAGTGCTATAATGATACATTACATGCAGCCAAGATGAAACAGTTTTTTTTCTTTTCACCCAGTTTTTTCGCATATGGCGAAGTACAAGTAAGAAAGAAAAGAGAGGAAGAGAGTGCAAAGAAGAAGAAGAAGAGTCTATATATAACAAATTCCTCCTCAGGGTCATAAAACTGTCCACTAAACGGCGAGTTACGACATTTATATCTACATACATAGTTTGGTTCAAGACGACATGAGCACGTAGTCACTATTCACCTGCGTATCGTACCATTCATTTGGTATACACTATACTAGTAAGACTTGTCTATTACTTTTACCACCGCCACTAACACAAACTTTCATGGAGACTTTTACTATAAACTCCAAGAGTTTTCTTTCTTTTTTCAAGCAAAAAGGTCAGTCAATTTTGAAGCAGGATATTTTATAGAGAGCAGGCGATCTCACGTATATATGATGATATGTGATACGTCATGTATAAAAGACTCAAGTACACATATTACATGTGGTTCGCAACCCTAACATTTGGATTTACGAGTCATTTGTCAGATACAAGCTTTTCCTTGTCAGTCAGATTGTTCCTGCACTGTTTCCAGTGTAGATGTTGAGCAACCAAAGGAGAAACAAAATGGACACCATCAAGAAAGAAGCAAAAGAGACAGGAAGAGAAAAGGTTGAGAAATTATCGCGTTTCTCCCCTCCTGTGGTGATGTCATCAATTTCACCAACTCTGGTCACCGCCACACCATGTAGGCTGAGCTTATGGAGCACCTACATCACCACCACTGTGCTGGAGATGGAAAACAAAGTAAGAAAAAAAAGAGCTATCGGAAACTACAAATGCCCGTTGGTATGTTCAATAAATATATACTAAGAGCTCAAATTAGACTGATGATAGATTGTCGAACATTTTCCAAACTACACAGGATTGCGAATTGTATTGATGTTAGGGAAAGAAATGAATAATCATTACAATAAATATGAGTAAAAATCATTCAATTTTCTCTCCCTGAAGGAAGCAAATAAACAAAATGGGCAATTACATTGGGAGTACATGTGTGTTATTATATCGAGAACATTTCAAGGTTTAAGGTTTAATAACATTGTAAAGACAGAAAATGTGCGAAATTTCTTGTGTCTGGGACAGCCCTGAGTTCTACATACATATTTATTAGGGGAGTTATCAGGAATTTACTTTTATACAGTAAATAGAATATTTAAAATGATTAATGATAACTTTGTTGCGTGACTCGAGTAGTTGTGAAGTTTCTGAATGAAATGCTCATGTTTGTGAGTATATAGTGCAATATTAAAAAAGGTGCCACCCACAGTAATAAACTAAAATGTGTACTGTTATTCTGACTTTGACCATGGTCAACGTGTCACTATTAGTTAAGGTGTACTATATTATGCATTGCAGCAAACAGAAAATTCGATTGTACATATGTGCATTATTCATTCGGAATGTTCAGGGTTATTATAGGCTTAACTTTTGTACAATTTAAGGTTTTTCGACAATTTTGCCAATAAAAAAATTACACTTGGGCTGGCCAGCTAAAACAGTCCAACAGCATGTTTCCCTTAACTTTGAAAATGTTCTTTAGACACAGAAAACAGTGATTAAGCCTGGACTACTAATAAGTTTGACCCGCACAATCAGGAAAACCACCAAATTGTGTGGCCTTTCTTACACGGATGAATGAATGTTTTGTTCCATAAACTTTTTTCTTTCGTTATCGGACCGTTAGCTACATGACATTCACGATTGTTACATGAAGCTTGCATGAAAAATCATTAAATCATTTCAGTGTTCTTGAGGTAAAAATCGGAAATATAATGTTTGCCTATGATTTTGTTCGTAGTACGTCATTTAGTTTCTCTCCTAAAGAAAATTAAAGGCAAACAAAAATGTATCCCACGTTTCAAAGTAATAATATCCAATGCTGTTCAATATATCATATAAACAAAAACAAGAAGTATACGCTTACGTACTACATCTTATCAAAATATAAACGATAAAAAATCAAATCAGATATTGCAAACAAACAACAAGATGGGAAAGATTGGAAGGATTTACAAACTATAACTTCCCTTTTTCAGAAGTAAATGTAAAAAAATGAGTCATGTAGCGTCAGACGAGTTCCCTACCCTTTCCAGTGTAAAGTCAACAATATTGACATGCTTTGATGATAATGAAATCTGAATATTCACATGCACAAGGTATCGTAAAGCATTACAGTGCACAGAATTTAGCAGTATTATAATATTGTCTTGCTTCACATTAAAATGGAATAGCATGCATGCAATGAAAAGTGATCAACGGTAAAATTAAATATGAGATTACATTATGAGCTAGCTAGCAAAAGGATATAACATTACGACCGACTATACTGCACACACCAGGAAAATTTTGCTTCATAAATCTACAAAGAAAATTATAAAATATGGGATGGGATGGATGCGTGGTATGATGATGGATCCAATCAACTTGAAAATATATAAAAGTTGTGTGCTTGTCTTCGTCGTCGACGAAGTCCTTTGTGAAGGAGATATACTCGGAGGTGAAAGCACTCACTTTCACTGATAGCATGCATACATTACAGTTCTCCAAATAGTGACCGAGCTCTAACCCTTGAAACGGGATTTTCTTTTGATCATCAATTTTTATCCAAAACTATCGTAAAAGCTAGGCATCATCATCACTGTAGTCATATTATGCAGCTACATGTACATTCACTATATGCGGAACATAAAATGATATGAGATATTCATTTATCCGAAAGTAAATAAACGGACAAAGAGAATGAGAAGCGATGAAACGAAGTTAGGCAGAATGTAATGTAAGTGAAAGCTTGCTGCAAAATAATACGATGAAATTGACATTCACAGGGACTAGCAATATCCGGAGCAATATTAAAGTACCAGTTTATTCCTGTGATCTCAGGACAAGGAGAAAATAAAGACTAAAAATTTATCTAGAAGTGTGTTCATGATTCTGCCATGATTCTGTGACAAAGACTACATGACTTGGAGAGTGAAAGTAGCCAGGTAGCACAAGTCGTAATTTCAGGCATGCATAATAACATGCATTTTAAAACTATATAGACTACACATGTTGTACAACAAATGTACCTAAATCGTTTACTGTGAGTTCTTTCCTTTGCGATGAGATGAGCTAGAGTACTAAAATGAGCATTTTTATGAAGCAAGAAGACCAAGAGACACAATACTGGACTTACCACAATTTCGTTCTCCTGGACAGCCAATACTAAATCAAGAGATGTGCCCCCAATGACAACCTATAACAAGAAAGAGGAAAATCATTACAGATCTATTCATACTAGTACAGCAGCTATTCTATTGTTCTCTTTGTTTTATTATAGTGTAGTTCTTCCCTCCAATTCATTAACTATTCTGGAATGGTACTTGGTCAACAAAACTACTGAACCTACTTACAGAACAAGACCAACCACGCAGCAATGAAAATACTGGCATTTCGTTTTTGTGTTGATGTTGTCACAGTGGGGACAAATGGATTGAACGCAGTGAAAATCTACTGAGAAGGTATCGCATTTCTGTATTGGAGAAACTTTTTTAAATTACGAGCAAATCACTTTACCGGTCTTTTATGCCTAAGAGAGGTCTTATCCTGCGTCGGGCTTACTGACGATGATGGTTCTCCTGTGGTTTCAGTGGAATTTCCCCCCACTTTATTTGCTAGAGTACTGGTGCCATTACTAGCACTGCCTGTAGTTCCCACGAACATTGGATCCCTCCTGTTACCGTTACAGAAGCTGCTTTTCAACTGATGTTCGCTCCCTTGAGGGGACCTTTGACCAGACAAAGTCGAATTGCCATTGCCGCCACCAATACCGTTATTTATGCTGTCACTGTCGGCATTAACATTGAAGGAGGATCCTACAAAATACGGCAAAATTTTAAGTAGTATGCTGTGCTGATGCTTAAAAATACTATTTGTCTTTTATGTTTGCAATGACGGAAAAAGCATTAAATTTTAGAATGATTAGATTATATTAATTTAGTAGTTTGCGAGACATTTGCAGAATTAAAAAGTATAAGCCCATGACCAAGATTTGCACATGCCCAAAGAGAAAATGAGGGTGTCATTCAATATGAGTTACAGCAAGCTTATGCAAAATCTGACTGCATATTTTTATGGGGATGGGAAATGAATAGGGTTGAAAAAGTGCCTAACTAAACTCTTTATATCCTTGTTTCGCCCAGTTTTATTTGTTTTTTAAAGGCTCTTGTTGAAAACACTGTGATAATGAGAACAGATAAGAGAAATTGGATTCATTTGCTACAATTTTGCTGGTGAATGGCGGTAGTGGCGGCCTGGTTTTTGTTGTTTGTTGGTTTGGTAGTCAAGCGAGAAGCTATCATCTTCTACACTGCCACGAGCAGTAATGAGAATCAGGAACATCCTTCCAAACGAAACAAGCAAAGGAAGAAAAAGACGTGCTTTCTCACTTTTTAGTGCTCATGCGAAGTCAATAAGTTTTTGACTAGTGCTCTAGTACTTTTCATCTTGCTTTCTCTTACTCTGTTGTTCTCCTCTTCTCCTCAGTTGAGCAAGATGAGTGGCAATTCCGCAGGCAGACCGCACATTGTTCTCAATCAAATGTTTATTGGCCTTGAGGGACAAGCCGCCTGTTAATCGATTCACTTCTCCCAACAAAAACGGTGTCATATCCTTTCCTTGGACTGAGTTTTCCCCGGCTGCCTCCAATGCACTTTTTATGGCATCTTCTATCACTTTCCCAGTTGCTGCTTCCTCCTCCTGCAAAGAGGAAAAAGTGGAATGGAGAAAACATTGCTGCTATAATGAAAAACTGTAATTGACTCCTACTGCCATACATACTAAACACAACGACCAAAAGCGATATGATAACAGCTCACTAGACTCGAGTACACAGCAGGCTATTGTTTCTATTAAGATAAGCTCTTCCTCTCATTCGCCACTATATGGAATACACTTTAGAGGTTGTTGTCAACTTTTTTTATAGAAAGAATGGAGTAAATTGAGCTTAAATCTTTGATAATAAATATGGAAAAGCTGTTGTCTCCTACTTTTTTTCTTTGTTGGGAGTCTAAGTAGGCACGATGTTGTTGTGTGTAGCGCAAGCTATATCGCACTTTTTTTATTATTTAGATGTTGTGACGTTGTGAGCGAAATGGGAAGCTTGCATTCTTTTTTATTGCAAGACGAATAAATACTTTAATAAAAACCACAAAAAAGGTCGGCAGTATCCTTGAAACATCATCTTGATAATACAATATATCATCGTATTTTCATCTTTTTGCAGGATTGTCCTTTTTCTGCTCCCTGGTACTTATCATACATTTTATTTTTGTTTGTGTCTTTGTCTGTCCATTGCTCAACAGCCACTTCATTTCATTCTGGAGACTTTTTTAATAGCTGACACAAGTCACAGTCATTGCATTATACTTGGTTTCTTATGTAAATAGGAAGGCTTCCAATCTCCACATGACATAATAAAATATCCTATGAGATAAAATAAAAGACAGTTTCTTGTGCCAAAACGACTTGCTTTCTTTGGATACAGCATTTTGAAGGAAATAAACTCAAGTAGGCACTTGAGGAAGTTTAAAAAGAAGTAAGGAGAACGTTTGGAGTCAAAAGTAAAACACAGAGGCAGACATCACAGGATTGTAAAGATTCATGTCGGACATATTAAATTATACCATCCATACGTGTTGATGCGTCAATTATCCTCATACCAACTTGTGTCGTCTGACGGTTGATATGATATTCATTCAGACTTGACTCTAGCATTTGGCGCTAAATTTATAATGTTCCACATACCTTTGGAATAGGTACTGCAATTAGCACTCCTGAAGCCAGTTGAAACTGGAAGACAGAATGAATTAAGGAGGCAGCTTCCATCTCACTTGTGACCGAGTATGGTGCTGTGAATGGGCTTTCCGAAGTGAAAAATGAGGGGAATTTGGCAGTGCCAATTTGCGAGTAAACTGCTCCTGCTTCCTTCTCCCTTTCCCCTTTATTTCCACCACTTACATTACCACTGCCACCTAGATTCTTTTCTTCCTGCTTCCTTTGTTGCCCATCACCTTTTGTTGACTGGCTTTCTGTAAAAGAAAAGAAGAGCAGTTGTTACATGTGTGAAGAAGAAGAAGACTTGATGGTACGAAGATGATATTGTCATCGCAAGTCAGGATTAATATTATGGCTATGGCTTTGGTTAGGTTGTGCCGTGGTTTTTCGGTCTTCCATCTTATTTGCTTTTGTGTGGCTGTTGGTATGTGGTCGTTTGATTAATTCCAATTCATCTTAGTCATCGTCATCATCAAGCGCCAACACGGAAGCAATTTCATTAGCATTATATCACCATGTTCAATTTTATCTCTTATATTTTGCTACACGAATGCTTCTATCTCGCTTCACCTTTCTGAAGTACTGCGATGCATATGCCCTCCGTTTCCTGAAACAAAGTGCAAAAAAATCAGGGTTTACGTTTCACCATTGGTGGGAAAAGAATGGCTCGTCGTGAATGATCATAAGACTTTACTACTGTGTTTATAGCCAAAGGTTAAAAAACCATACGAACGAATATGAATGCATCTAAGCATAATAAATGTGAAAATTGTGGCATCGTTTTCACTTTAAATGGCCGACTTTCACCTTTATTACTGCCTCAGTCATACCATATATTCTAGCGTTTTTCCAATATCCAAAATGGATTTAACACCGGCGGAGACAACACCAATTGGATTTCTTCCAAGCTCCTTTAAATCTGCACTGATGTCAAATGTGAGTTCTGCTCCGCGATGAACGCCTCCAAGGCCGCCTATGGAGATCCAAAAATGTACATAACGCCGATCAGCTTTCAATATAAATTTTCATAATAGAATATGATATATGCAATATTTTGCAAATTGAGAATGCAAAGGCAATAATTTCAATTTAAAAAGTTAATAGCATAAATGCTGGAAATGGAACGACCTGTCGCAAAAATTGGGATTCCAGCCTTGACTGCAGCTATGATTGTACCGGAGACAGTTGTGCCGCCACTGAATTTCTAAAAAAAATAAGTGATTTAACCACTATAATAAGATTTCCTTATCTCGTGTTTTGAATGATACAAATCAAAATATATCAGATTTATAATTTGAAGTAATGCTCATTACATGTGTTATAACAAACGGAAAATCTCTTCGTGAGACTTTCACTACAGGAGCGGTAAGAGGAAGCCGACTACCGCTGGAGGCATTTATTCTTGCCTTAGCCCATGCACCCAGCTTTTCAACTTCATTTTGAGAAAGCCCTACAGTGACACGGCCGTCTACAACACCCACGGTAGCTGGAACAACGCCCTATATTTGACATTAGTTTTATTATTTCTCATTGGTGAATATTTTGTTTTTCATCATATTCCATTCCATATTTTTTAGAAAGATGTTCTGTAACGCAGCGGAAGTGAAAGTAAGAGAGAAAGTACATGAATGTTATTTAGGCACTATGTCAAATAAACAATCGATTCATTTCAGGGGAGCGTGAAGATAAAAAATTATTAAATATCGATCATACCAACACAAAAATTGCTCAGAAGAAAAGAGCATGTTTCCGTGTTCGATATAAATGCATAAAATATAATAATAAGGGGCCCGCATACATGTTTTCGGATGATGCTCTCAAGTCGGAATGCAGTGTCAATGTTGTCGGGAAATGGCATTCCATGGGTGATGATTGCAGATTCCAGCGCGACTACAGGCACATTCTCCTTCAGTGCTTCCCGTACTTCAGGGGAAACGCGAAAAAAATCGGAATTTTCACCAGTGGATATGAAACGAGCATTGGTTGTTGATGCTGAAAGGACTGATGGTGCAACCGTTGATGTTGGAAAAGAGAACAAAGAACGAGTGGATGTGTGCAAAGATGATGATGAATGTAGCCTTCTGTTTAGAATGTTCATTTTCCCCAGGAATCTACCATGCCCGCCTGCTCCACTTCGTGCCAACTTCTGTGAATGGTGTGATGATACCAAAGTCTTGGTCTGGATTAGTGATGTTCCAGTTCCAGCACTAGTTTTAACTCTTCCTGATGGTAATATACGGTTTAGAGGGAGCAGAGGTGAACACGAGAATGGAAAGTTGTGAGGATGATAATGGTGAAAGGATGGATCATGAATGCTTTCCCATCCTCCTTCTTTCGCAGTGACTGTAGTGCCAGCAGCACTAGCAGTAAAGGTAGCGGGGCAAGAAGATGAGGAGGAAGGTGATGATGATGGGAGTGATGAAGACAACTTGTGTTCATTATTACGCTTCCTCCGTTGCTTGTCCAAGGACCAAGAAAAAGTCCAATTAATTCTCGACTGGGTGGAGGTGCTAGTGGAAGCAGAAGTAATGGCATTTCGGAATCCCTGCTGTTGCTTCCTTCCCAAATGATAACAACGGCGATGCGAAGGAGAAATTACGAGTCTCATCATTTTATATGGCGCACGTATAAATACTTTCTGAACGAAAGTCTGCAGTCCGGTAGTCACCACACAGATATATTGTGTCCTATGTAGATGCCAAGCAGTCATGTATTTTGTCACGTATGAACTCAGTAACAGGAAACAAAAAAAAACCCTTACGTGTGGCAAGGAAGTGGGGATGTGACTGTGTCTGTTTTGAGTGAGTAGGTCACGTTATTCAGCCAAAGGATAACATTCGTTTAAGTTACGGACACTGATGAGAAAAACGTTACATAAACTACTGTTGGAATTGAGTCTCTAAAAGCAAGACATATAACTCACTGACTAATAGAAGTGTTCCTGTGAACTGCTCAGGAACTAACTTCATTATGTAAATGCATGCTAGGTGTTTAATTAGCAGATCGGAGTATGAGACTTTCCTTCATTAATGTAGATGCTTGTAGACTTCTATTTTTGAGCTTTTCAGTCATATATGCAAAAAAAAATCTGTATACTTAATGGATTGATTTCAATTTTTTTGTGTACACAAAAGGAGTTTTTGTTACGTCAAAGAAAACCACAATGGGATTTTCTTTGCCGGTTCACCATGTTCTTAAGAAACGTGATGTTTTCAGCTCTGGTGAGCTCCAATTAGGATCGAGAAAACGATAAGCTATAGACAAGATGTAAGATGTAAGTAATAGGTAGGTTGGTAGGTATATGCTTTATGTCTGCTTACTTGTATGCACTTGTATTTGCTCACGCAATGGAATATCAAGAATCAAGATTTTCCCAAGAAGGTGCAAAACCCATGTTATGCAGACTCTTGCATGAATAATTACTGGACACACTTCAAGTATGATAAGCCAATTATGCTGAAAATATTACAGTAACCCCTGTTAAATGAAACTATATACCAATAAGACTTAAGCATGATTTTTAAACAATTTATTGTTGAAGCGTTTATCTCAACTTTTCGTTGAGCATCAGTCATCACATTTGCACATTATAAAAACAAATCAAATCCAAAACTCATATTCATTTGTTTGGGGTTTTGGCTCACCTTCATTTACAGATTTACAGGTAGTAAGGCTAATCGTTATACCTTGAACGAGGATTACTAGCAGCAAACCATTTTGTGATTGCTTAGTAATATTGAGCATGACCGAAATTCACACAGAGAATGCGTTTTTACAGATGAAACTGTATTTTTACAATTCATAATTAAATCTTCAGCTCTTTCTCACAATATTTCAAATGAGAGAATGTCAAAGATAATTGACAATAAATAAGGAATCGAAAAAACCCTATATAATAATTAGTACTACTACAAAAAGTCATTCCTAATGGTCGACAAGAATTTTATTGAACTATGCTAAGTACTTCTGCATATCTTTATGTTTAATTCCTGTACGTCGATATTGCGATCTTTCTTTTAAATACTGGTCAGTGCACTCTTTCTTGAAATCTTCATCGTTGTACCATTTCGTCAGACAAGCTTTCATCACGGTATTTTCTTTCCTGCATTTTACTACCATTATAACACCTGCAGCTTTACAACAATCCGAAAACTCCTTCACTTCTTCAGTACATTTTTCTGCTTTCGCTCGATCCCGCATCTTCATTGGAATCATTATATCCTTCTCCACTTTCCTCAATGACATGTCATTCGGATCACCTGACAAATTCAACAGTAGACATATTTCACTCAAAATGTTCATTCATCAACCTTAAAAATGCAAAATTCATATTCTTAATTCTACTTTTGTACAATAGATAAGTCACAGTTGACACTGTTGACAGTTAACTACTCACCTAATCCGTATGGATTCTTTGGATCTCCAGTAGGCTGTCTTATCTTTCCTCTAACATTTGGAGGGGGAACAATCTCTGGACTAGTCTTTTCATTGAACGCCATGATTAACTGTTCAACTAAACTCACGTCAAACCTTGAGTTTTCAAACAGAGCAGCTAATCATAAACAGTTGTTCATGATTAACAGGAAAGCACATGATGAGCCAAACACAACATTCGACAAAAACAAAAACATGTGATTGCATATGTGCATGTGCATGATGCATACCAAACAGTTTTCGTTTTGTTCCTGTTCCCTGTAGTTCAATTGGTTTTTGGGAGCATAGAGAATCCACTAAAGCGCCAAGTTGGGAGTTCAAATTTGTGCATAGTCAGACGTCAGACTGTAGTGGAAAGAGTTTTTGTCATCTCATCATCGGCGTTTTTACACTGGGATCTTTGGTATTTGTTGTGATTCTGTTCTGAATGTTCTGATTCACCTCATTAGTCTTTGATTGTCATTAAAAATTAAAATATAGTAATTTTGAGTGAGCTACTAATTATTGACTGACTTGGTGTTAGTATTTTTCGTCAACTAGCGCTATTCTTCAGATACCGTACCGTAAACCGTGAGTAAATAAACTTGTGACATTCATTTTTTTTAAATATTGATAATTGATTAACAAACTGCTGGTAAGCATGATCGTATACAGTTCAGACTGTCACTGCAAAGAGTCAGCAGTGCAGAGAAATGGTATAATTGTGTATTAAATTTGATTTCGTTTCAGGTATTTGAGATTAAGAAGAAAGATTGAAAATGGACCGTTTACTCAGACTTGGAGCTGCTATGCCTGGAGGTAAGCTAAATCTCCATTTTTTGAAGATTTCGAAAAGCTTCATTTGAATTTTATGCCCTACAAGTTCTCCTAGATGCCTTTTGAATTTCTTATTATGATATTATAACAACTCTATTTTTATTGTATTCGCGTATTTTGTTTATGCACTTTTGACTCTCTGAGAGTTATTGGTATTTATCAAGCTTATTGTAAAAACCTAAAACTATGTTGGCAGGTCTTGGACAGGGTGGCCCACCAGCGGATGGCCCAATTGTCGACACTGCTGAACAAGTATATATTTCATCGTTGGCTCTTTTAAAAATGCTGAAGCATGGGCGAGCTGGAGTACCTATGGAAGTCATGGGTCTTATGCTTGGGGAATTCGTTGACGACTATACAGTTAGGGTTATCGATGTGTTTGCTATGCCACAGTCCGGCACGGTAAGCTGTTTTCAGTTTCAGAGTATTTGTATTTCATAATAGCTTACATATTGAGCTCATGCACTTAATGCTGTATAATTTATTTTAGGGTGTTAGTGTTGAAGCTGTGGATCCCGTGTTTCAAGCAAAAATGTTGGATATGCTGCGCCAGACTGGACGCCCAGAAATGGTTGTTGGGTGGTACCATTCTCATCCTGGCTTTGGATGTTGGTTGTCGGGAGTCGATATAAATACTCAACAGAGCTTTGAAGCATTGAGCGAAAGAGCTGTCGCCGTTGTTGTCGACCCCATACAGTCTGTAAAAGGTTTGTTCCTAAATATTCAACATTATTTGTACTGTCAAGTGTCAAGTTTTCGGACTTATTATCGGTATTGCTTAAAACCAAGGTTCACGTTTCCTAATGTTATCAATCATTATTTTGATCCTTTGCTAATTAGGTAAAGTTGTGATTGACGCTTTTCGTCTCATCAATCCCAACATGATGGTGTTGGGCCAAGAACCACGTCAAACCACCTCCAACCTGGGTCATCTTCAGAAGCCTTCGATCCAAGCTCTCATTCACGGCCTAAATCGTCACTACTATTCCATCAGCATTAATTACCGCAAGAATGAATTAGAACAAAAAATGTTATTGAATCTTCACAAAAAGTCATGGATGGATGGTCTTCGTCTTCAAGACTACAGTGAGCATTGCAAAACTAATGAGACTACCCTTCACAACATGCTGGAACTTGCAAAAGCATACAACAAGGTATTACATTTTCAATATTCCGTTTCATCCTTAATTATCAGAATTTACTACCTATTTACATACTCTAGAATAAGCTAAACTCATTGCCATTGCATTTAAAAAATTTAATGTATATTTAATAAACAGGCTCTGGAAGAAGAAGAAAAGATGACACCGGAACAATTGGCCATCAAGAATGTAGGCAAAAGAGACCCAAAGCGTCATTTGGAAGAGCAGGTGCGTTGCATATTTGCTTTTTTGCAAAGTTTAGTCAGATTCATTATAGTTCTGTCAATGTTTTGATGGAAAACGTTTTGTTTAAAAATTGTGTCACTCATTATTTGCAGGTTGATCAATTGATGAGCGCAAATATCATTCAAAATCTCGGAGCTATGCTGCACACCATTGCTTTTAAGTAACATTGTAATTGTTTTAAGGGTTCACTCACTGTATATTTATTCTTTCCATCGGTAATATAAAAAATTTGTATTAAAACTATCATTTTTTGGTATGTGGAGATAAATAAATTGTATGTACTTTAATAATAACTGAATGAATTTCATGAATACAAAGTTAAAATATCAATAATTAATCTTTCACATCACACATGTATATCCGCAAAAAAGCAAAACTCCATTAGAGAATCACAGTGTCTTAAACAAGTTTGCCAAACACCAACAACAGGAAGATAAATTCTGTCTTTTTACTTTTTATAACGACAAACTCTCAAAGTTCATAATTGCGATGGTAAGCATTCTAACGTGACCAAGACCTTGCGTTGAGAATGTGTCTGAAAAAAAACTCAGATTAGGTAAAAAAAATGCCTTGTGATTTTTGAAGGCAAAGTTCCTACACCTTCTAAAGTTAAGCAAATTAAGAAACTCGGTGCAAACCAATTATTCTATTCCAAACTATAGCAAAACGTTCTGCTCAGAGACCGTGACAAAGAAAAAAGGTATATCTTTTAAATACAAAACACGCTACATATCAAATAATTGGGCAATTAATTGTTTATCTGTGACATGACATGCATGATACATGCAAGTTAGAGTATGGATTAGCTATTTTCCATTAACATATAAAGCTTACATCGAGATCGAGAGATGTGAAACAATGAATTCCACTTTCATGTGCCTCTATCATTTTCTTTCAGTGTATGTGGCTATTTTTTACTACAAATAACAATTTATTTCCATTCTAGGCATGGATAGGAAAGATTTCATGGTGCTTTTACTATTAGTGTCAGCCTGAGCAAACAAGCGTAACGGTTCAAGGTTATTCATCAGGGTGGGAGTGAGGGGAACTCCTACAATAAAATAGACAATTCTATTGATTTCCATCATTTCATTAAAATTTCAATTTTGCATACAGCTACATGCATAATTACTCTTTTTCCTACCTACCTACATTCCATCTACTAGAACTCAATTCGACATGTCAATGCAAATGTTTAAAGATAGAGTAGGATATTTTAACAAGGTATTTTTTAGCTCTGTGAAAATTGACATGAAAAAAATTGTCCCAAATAATGCTCAGCCGGCAAACTTTTATATATTACCCAAGATTCATAAACAGTTTGATGTATTTCCTCCTGGTAGACCAATTTGTAGCAATGTTAGTACTATAAATAGAGGAATTTCCATTCTTTTGGATGCTATTCTTAAACCATTAACTTTTCACATTCCAAATTTACTAATAGATACACCACACCTTCTTACTCTGTTAGATAATGTTAAATTATGCAGTTCAAATAAATACATTCTGGTTGCAGCCGATATACATGCAATGTATCAGGAACTGCCAATAGCAAGTTGCAAAAAGAATTGTATATTGTTTTTCAAAAGATTTAAAAACGTAACAAACATTCCATTCGAAATTACCGAGCAACAACTTTCCCTTTTGTTAGATTTATGTCTAGACTATAGCTATCTACAATTTAAAGAGGAAATGTTCTTCCAGAAGCGAGGTATCCAAATGGGAAACAATGCTAGCGTGTCAATTGCTAATATCACAGCAGCAATAGAGTTAGAAGGTATATGGCAAACAGAATTTGTGTTCAAGCGCAGATTCATTGATGATATATTTGCAATTATCGATGTAACCAATATCAATGAAAATGTGAATGACTGGCTAGAGCAAACATTCACACATCCATTTTTAAAGTTTACGATTGAGTCATCAGAAAATCATGTAAACTTCTTAGATCTAACTATAAGCATAGAAGAAAACAATGAAATAACTACCACTTTATATTCTAAGCCAATGTCAAAACATGAATACCTACACTTCTTGTCTAATCACCCAAGCCACATGAAGAAATCACTACCTTTCTCTTGTGGCTTACGGGTCATAAGAACATGTTCAAATGAGCTAGATAGAAACGACAAACTAAATATTATGTTAAATAAGTTCTCACGAAGAATGTATCCTGCTAATCTGCTCGAATATACCAAGGAAAGACTGTTAAGTTTCAATAGAAAATTATTAATTTTACCGTCATCAGAATTTCATGTAAAACATATAAACCTTCATAACCCAGATATTACCATAGCAACCAACAATCTTAAGTCAACGGAGGAGAAGAACAAAGTTTTTATTGTACTTCCTTTTTACAACATTCCAGCAGCA
>JAQIXX010000699.1:0-49726 GCA_034700605.1 Willowsia nigromaculata
TCTCACTTCCCAATTAATTATGAATGGCAAATGAGAGTAAGCAGGGACAAGTGATACGTTACAAGTTTCATAGTATAAATGTTACCCGATCATCCTTATGACTTTTTTCTGGGTCTCATATTCCACTTTGGAAATGAAACTTGACTTTCATGATCAAGTAACTTTGCACTGCTTACTCTCATGAGTACAGCAACAGTAAAAACAAACATTTTCAAGAGTTCAACAACAATAGACCTCCCAGGGATTTCGTTTCAACCAGGCAGGACCAGGAGAAGCAAAAGGGAGCATGTAAGAAACTCAAGAAAGTCCTTAAACATATTTTTCCTGCATATAAAATAATACATATGCGATCAACCTTTTTTACAGAGTTATTTTTGGTATACAACAACACACAGTGAAACCTTTGGAAAATCTTAAAGATTTTGTGTCTCATGATCACTTTGTATATATTTATTCAACGAATTTAAAGTTGCCTAAAAACCCTAACTTTTCCAAGCCATACATCACATTTTGCTGTTTTGAAAACTCAACTTATGAAAAACATCCGTCACACAACTTGTTACTTACGTTTTCTCATAATATTGTGCCATATTGTCCGCTACACCATTTCGTTGGCTCAAAAGTAAAAGACGTAATCATAAACGCCTGTTGCATTTGCTCCTTCATCGTCAACCATTTGTCTGGTTTGACTTCTCCTCTGAGACATGTAATCGTGCGGCGGGTTTCATCTTTTTTCACTTGACTGGTAATGGTAACGGACTTTTAAAGGGGTTGACGAGAAAAATAAATGATCATTACGGCTGTTTGTTACTTGCTTGTTGATAAGGCTTTGTGTTTACTCGCACGCTATTTTTACGTAACATATCAAGCTTACTTAAGTAAATTACTTACACTTACACAGGCATACCGTGTATAAATACGTCTCAAACATTGTGCCGACTACTGCTCAGTGCTGGAAATGAATTCATCTACAGAGTCAAACATTTTCCCTATAATTATCGAATGTTTTAGAAGCTTAATGGATGTATCAGTAATCCACGCATGCAGTTGGTAATTTGATATTTCAAAAAAACTTGAACACATCCGCTTTTTTAGTCTCTGAACCATTTTAGTTTACGTCCCAATAACACTAAAGTGATCATTTTTGGGTACTTTATAAGTATGGGCATTTACACACCAGAAATATTAATGCATATATTTACTCTACTTTCACCATGTTTCCCTCTAAACAGTAATTAATCATAATTTACTAAGTTTTTTCGCTGTCATTGACTAATGCAACCGTGCTTGTGTGAAACCCTGAAATTGAGAGGAATAATGAAATAGAGCTTTTGATATATGTCCATATATTTAGAGCATTCTTAAGCAGTGCTTAGTGCTCAAGCATGTCAGTGTACATGCTGTTACTCTACAAATGACATCCAAAAGTGCATTCACTGCTTTCACATTTTTTAATCGCATGAGTGTAACTTCAGAAGTACATATTTGCATTACCAGATAAATTAATACCACATGGTCAAATTGTTAAATATGTTTCGCCTGCGTAATAAATAACAAGTGATTTTACGAAGATAGGAACGTCGACATCTCATCAGAATTGTATATTATTGAATTTGATACAAGTCGTGATTAAGCGTTGGGACGCTGACAAGTCCACAGATGCAACAGTCCGATTAACACTGTAATAATCTTGAGTGATAGACGATCAAGCAACGTGAGCTTATAATAATATAAATAGACTCAAATATATATACTCCATTTTTCTCAAATGCTCAGGACAAAACGAATTTTTGCATATGGCAAGATTGGTTACACGAACATCAAGCCATTTGTAGATCTTTTAGATGATTTTTATTGTTGTCGATTTTAATGCACTCAATACTCTAGAGAGGATGTGAATGCTGCTGGTGTGTTGACCATAATGAAATTATGACCAATGTAGTGGACATTGACATACAACGTATACTCACACGTAAAAAACTAGGAGTTAAAGAAACAAGAAGCATTACTATCAATACTTTGATCTACACATCATATTACTTGTTATCATCATCTGCAGTCATAAAACAAGCATCGAGTGGGCATCTATATGAAATAAGCATAGTGATAGCCAACTAATAATTATATGGTAGATAAGCAGTGAAGCAAAACAGGGTAAAAGTAAATGAAAACTGCTTTTTCAAAGGGAGAGACAAAAATCTACACGTATTTCCAACATTTTTTATGCATGTTAATAATATTCCTGCATGTTACATTTATTTCTCCTATAAATATATAAACATATTTATTACATAGTCATCATCCTCATCGTCATGTTATTACCGCTAAAATAAAATAAAAAGGAGCTGTTCTGGAAAAAAAATATAAGAGAGAAAATTGCTGAAGCGAATCAAACATCCATCCAACAGCACATCACATCAATCCAAACAAGGCAAAAGTAACCAGGCAGGCATGGCACTCTCTTGGCAGCACATTTTCAATGCAATGCGCAGTACTATTCCTTCACTTACTATTTTGTTCTACCTATCTCTAAATTTATACGTGTAGGAGAAATAGCTCACTCTCTTTCACTCTTCTTGCAACAACCATGGAGCCACACGTATCAAATATCAGAGCAGGAAAGTAGACAGATGCATTGGAAACTTGATACTCCTTATGAAGGAGCCTGAAATTTTTTCTATCCAACCAAATACGCTTTTGCTCATGGCTTTTATTTTACTCGTTCCACCGTCAATGTTCGTTCGTTCCTGGTGGATGGGTGATGATGATGATAATAATAGTAAAAATGTAAAACATACAACGGCAAGCAAACTACCTACACACATATCTGCAGGCTGTAGCGCATAAATACATACTTTGTAGGTTGGCAATACAGGGTAATGTGAGCCTGCATGTTCGATTCAATCGTTCGTCAATGTAATCGTGAATGATTGCGAATGCACCAAATGTTTTAAAATTTATCAACACGGAATTAAATTGAACTTTTTATTGCTACATTTCATAAGTGTTCAACAGTAGCTTTGTTGATCATTTCATAAGAATACGAAAATCTCCAGAAAAGTTAAATATCACGACATGAACAAAATATACACTCTTTACTTTTAGGAATACTTATTATCAGTAGTAGAAACCCGTCAACAGTAGATGCTGACATTTTTACTCTTTCAACACCATACAAGCATATTAGCAGAAACCATATGAAAATCGAAAGCATTCCGGTGCTCCATCACACAAACAAACTAAATAAACTTTGGACTAAATGTTTATTTGTATTTAGGTGTATACTCTATATATTTATGTAAGTAGTTGGCCTAAACAAATAATCAACTTCCGTACCATAATTCAAAGTAAAATATTGATTACTTTAGAAGAACCGAGTCAGGGTTGACAATTTGACGAATTTTATGTGATGATGACCATTCTCTGCATGACATCCTCTCATTATGTTGCTCAAAGTTCATAATATGTAGAACATTGCATCACAGTAATACACTTGGTGGCAACAGTGCCTTTTATTGATTTCAATCCTCAGATGACTGAATTCTCTCCATCTTCATATCATTTCACTAATCTACTATTATATCGTGACTCTAAAAAGGAAAGTCAATATTACGTAAAGTGTGTGCAGTTGCCTCTCTTTGTCTAGGTTTTCAAGGAACGTGGGTATTATGCAAGAGAAGAGGACAGGCAAAACACCTACTTCAGTTTTTGCTGAAAAGAAGCAACTTTCAGCCAGAAAACTCCTATTACTGCTGCTTCATAGGGAGCACGATAATGTTTCCTCTCTGGGTACTACTTACTTGAACAACAACAGAAGGTATTACATAAAATGCACACACCCTAGGACATGAATGGAGAACACGAGCTCACTGACCGGCTGCTACTGTGCTAATAAGTAAAAGTAGTATTCCAGATTTTCGCAGATATGCGATAGATCTTACAATGTCCTGTGCATCTGACGGACTCCAGCTTGGTACAATAGTAAGCACAAGACCCGGTCTATATCTTTACAATTACATTTTGTCCAACTTCTGGACTTGAGCTTTTTCTTGGCTGTAGACAATGAGTAGATACCACATTTCTCTATGAATATCTTCTCGAAAAATATAAAGGAAAAGTCCTGCTGTGTCAGGGGATAATTTTTTCCTAAAGGATGGTTCATGGGCCAAATCACCAGTTAATGAAGTCCAGACTTGTGTTTTTTGATGGTGACTTTTGCTTCTTCCTTGCAGATGCAAAGAACGAACACGTTTGGAAGCAAATTCTTTTCACTGACATTTAGCATATTGCAACTTGTAGGGCGTGACAACATAAACCAATAGATATCCATTTCTATAGTTTAAGCAAACAATTCACGGAACAAAAATCCAGGAGAGGCATAAAATCGACCTTGTTGAACTTTTTTGTATTAAAAGAAAGAAGAAAGATGACAAAAGTGACATTCAATAGCTTTAAAAGAAGGCATGTGCCTCTTCATTGTCCAGAAATACATTCTATACATTATTTTCATCGATTTCACTTACTATCAATCTTTTTAAAATGCCTCGTTGCCCGCAAATGAAAAAAAAACTTGAGAAAAAGAGAAAAAACTGCACAATTTGTTATCCAGACGAATGTCGGAATGGATTTCTTGTCGTTTAGACATGAATGAAAAATTCACGAGTAAAAAGGATGATCAGTAGAGTGTTTAGGTTATTGTCAGGTTTGCTTGCTGGAAATGGATCGTAGGATTGGAGTACGTCCCTTTGTACACTAAATGGATCGACTTGATGGAAAAACGATGACAAACATGGCTTGTACTGTTGTGTTTTACTTTAAAAGTGTACAAATAATAGGATATTGCCGTGGCTCCGTTTAGGCCAGCGTCTCGGTCATTGAAGTTTTTTCCATTCAATTCATTGACAAAATCCAAAAGGAACCGTACTAGTTTTTTAGAACAAACTAAATCTTTCTCTTTTTAAGGCAGTATAAAAATACAATCTATGGGTTAAACGAGTGACCAAGAAAGTTTTACAAGGGTAAGATTTTACTTTATTATATCATAAACCGATAGAAATTTATTTGTTTTATTTGTATAAACTTTCGATTCGAACATACATGTTGAAAAGGAATTCCAGAACCACTTTACAATAGTCTAACGTACCGATGAACTCAACTCCGCCAGAAAGGCTAGCGCCAGTTATAGTAAGTACAGTAATTAATCCCAATTTTCAATCAAAGACGGATAGATGGCAAATTCCGTTGCATTTCTCATTTTCCCAACTATAGTATTTCACTTTGACGAATTAGCGTTTTTACAGTGTACAATATATAGACTTGCACAAAAAGGCTCATCGATCAAAATATACCTGCCCATTCATTTGCTTGAAATGCATTGGTGATGGGTTTGAGTATGACAGTGATAATGAAAAGACGATAATGCATTTTGGAATCTTTCAGTGACAAAGCAGTACATGATCCAAAGAGCAGAAAACCAGGTAAAGTCTTTTGTACACGTTTTTCAGTAAATTATCATGATTATACGATTATTTACCATTATAATGGAATGATGAAGTGAGCAATGTTTTACAAGTAAGTATATATTATTATTATCATGTTTGTAAAAGCACACGTACCCTATATTTTCCCCAAAATTTGAAAAGAAAAGCGAGGCCCTCAGACAAGGTGGAAACAAACCGCCCTTAACTATGCGTATTGTTCAAACACAAAAGCCACAAAGGAGCTGACAATTCTGTGAATTGAAGCTGTACCTTCTGTTTTTGTGTTCTACGCATAACATCCAGTCTGTCTTTGGCCTTTGGTTTTTATGTATAACATGAACATGACGGTGGTGGTGGTGATATAATGGAAACTGGTAAACATAATAGTCATCTTGTCTCCAGCTCTGGAAAGGAGAAAATACAAAGGATGATGACGGTAGACGAAAATGTGCATTAGAGAAATTACATTAGCTGCCATTGCCATCGTTCGTACAAGTTTGAGGAGCCGAAACACACCATAATGATGATAAGAAGAACAGTATGATATATTACGAGGTTGAAAAGACTTGTGCACAGATTTTTCAACAAAATAAAAATAAATCGTTCACATTGTTCGCACTGTCATTTAACAAAGGTATGCGCACTGTACATGACATTCACAGGTATTTTGCCAATGTTTTACATAGTTGGGGTAAAAAATATATAAGCAGAGAAGCTACTGGTATAGTAAATAGAAGTATGTAAGGACAAAATCTTACCAAAATTCTGTAAACGATGCAATGATACACGCTTTTTGATTTTTCCTCATTTTGTGATGGCATGGCAGATGAACATTTACTAGTTTTTTGTTCGCCCACAAAAAAAACTATCATTCAGAAAAAAACATTAAGAAAAACGAACTGCCTGCTAAGCTGAACCTAGTCGAGATGCTCATTTATCAGAAATCAATTGCCTTTTTGTCCTCCTTTATTTGGCCGCTGAGTCCTACTAGTCTTTCCTTAAATGGTTGATCGCATGCTGTACGCAAAATGTGATACGGGGTTGGATAATGTTCTATCGTAAAATCTGGATATAATTTTTTTCTCGAAAAGTATATAACGTCATTTATTCATTCACTGCTTCAGCCATTCACCATATTGTCCTGTGCTTTTATGTGAGTTTTTGTTAAACGGTGAGGAGTAGCAAAAAGCAAATCAAATACAAAAGGCAGCGCACCCCGATCTTGCGTGTTACACAGCTCTTCGTTTTTTATAAGCGTTTAAACTTACGGATGTATACAGATAACAATAAAATGACTGTTTTGTATCTCTTACTTGTTATTTGTATAAAATATATGGGGCTTCAGAATAATCATATCTGAGATATTATGGGCAGTAGTATATTATGTATATTGAAAAGGAAGAATGAAGTGGATTTTTCACAGTCTATTGGCCTCGGTGATCACCCATTTAGCCACGGTTGTCCTTTTTTGTCAACCGTTTAATGGATTATGAACTGCCGGCAAGCCAATTTTTGTCTTTTGTCACAGCAATAACATGGTTTATAAGGAGGGGGTCACAACAGCATATAACAATGTGTGAATTGACTCTTGGATAAAGTGAACATGATGTAAAGTTCTTTGCTCATATAATTTGTAACTACTCATGAGTCTTTCACTATCAAAGTCCAGTATAAGCATACAGAAACTCACATTGACATGAGTTTTCCAGCTACTGCTATTGCTGCAAACACCTTCGTTGTGTCCATTGAAAAGATGTAGTTAACAATGAAAGATCTTCTTTCTAACAATCGATGATTTCTGCTCTGCTTCTTCCATCAAATGGTCAATGAGCCACAACAACAGCTACTCAACTTCATTCAAAATTTATCATTCCTGAAATTGTTGAAACCTTTCAAGGTAACAAAACGGTTTACGCCAAGTATCTATCATCAGCTGAAAAACCAACTGACTTTCGTCTTGTAAAGAGAAAACTAAATCACCCTAATTTTCCAGATTTCGGAAATAAAATACAATGGAAAGCAAACACCTTCTCGTGTAACTACTCATAAACATGCTACCATCAATTTCATCAACATGAACACTATACAATGCAATGTTGCAAAGGTATTTCTTAGATACAAATTTAAAACTAATAAAATAACTTCTTGGTTTTAGCTTGAATGGCAAAACAGAACATCACCTGGAATTATGGGGCTATATAAATACCAAGTCACATTTTAGTTTATTTCACAAATAGATAGATATATGGCGCTTTTATAATGTTACCCAAATCATTTTCTTGTAACTTATTTAAGATTCCAGAAATACAGAATAGGAATTGACTATAATTTCTGTTATTTATTCATAATAAGGAATAAGAATCTCCAGAAAGTAAATATTTATTGGACTGTTTGTAAAATGTAACTGGTGAGTATAAGTATTGAGCATCATGCAAGAAAATCCTATTATATGAAAAGGTAATCCAGCAAATATTGAACAGAGGTGGTAAGCAATACTTTTTGGAGCATAATAATCGACTTCACTGAGGATTAGAAGCAGTAGCGTGTGTAGCAAATGTGTTGTGTAGAAAGAAAAATAATAGTTTTGTTCGGCTGGTTTACCTTTAAGCAGAAATTAAGCTAAGATTATTGCACTTTTTGGGGAAATTTTTTGTTCAATGATCTTGTGTTTGTGCATTAAAGTGGAAGGGATTTTATTTGAGCTGACAAGACTGCAAAAGGGTGGCATCCATCAGGTTCTTCTTTCATGATAAAATGCAATATCCAGACAAACCTCAAATGTTTCATGATAGTCTTTGGTCAGCATTTAACATGAAGGACCTACACACAGATTTCATCTTGGGAAATCTGGTTCATGTCAAATTAAGTATTGTATTTATTCACTCATTACATGTTCGTGCTTATTTTTCCATGGGAGGTCCCAAACAAAGTGATCTTTCTCATTCTCAAAGACAAAAGTTGTGTAAAAGTAAAATACTTGTCTAGAATTTTTTGTACACTCTTCAAATTCTATGATATTTTTGAAGCTCAAAGTAAATTTTTATTCCGTTTGGATAGATGCGATGTATATATTACAAATACGAATGCAACATTACTCATTCTAAATGGGACTGATGAAGTGTGTAGGTGAAAAATGAAGCTGATGAAGCAAAAAGGTGATTCCACTGGGTGGTAACTTTGTGTTAATATTATTTTTCTGACAATGAGAATAAAGAGGTGGATCACTTTTGTTGTTTGAGCTGCAAATGTGTATAAAGCAGCAGGTTGCGTGGTCTTGTTGTCTCCAAATTTGGATCGATAAAGAAGAATAAAATACACATTCACCCATCATCATCTACCAATAATCAACCACACAGCCGTCGTAATCCAAATTGCTATATTGTTGTTGGCAGACTTCTCATTTGTGTGTGGGAAAGCTGAGTTTCCATTAAATCAAGTATCACTTTGTGATTATTTACCTGATAGCAAGTTTGATGCGTTCGATAATATGATATGCTACGATGGGTGTTCTATTCTTTGTAATAGCATATAGATAACATGATATTGAGAGAAAGCGGAGAAGGGAATGAGTGATAATATGAAAGCAAAAGAACTGGTTGGAATTGGAAGTAAGGCAACTAGTCATTGTTACCTTGTCTATTCATAAATTGTCATTTTTGAACTTGACTTGAATGTTTTATCATCACTAGATATGTGGGACGATGATTCAGACTCATTGTGTTCCTCCACATTTGTTTTGTGCCTTGTTGTTGGCTGACACGATGGTATGACGTTCCATTATTAATGGGATGAGATGATAAAACTTTGCAAGTTTTTACAAGTCATCAGCATGCAACCTTTCCTTCAGTTAGTATCAATTGATTTCTTGAACTCATTTTAGTCACCCACACCTCACGCCTTTCACCTCGCAGGTATCATTATGAGCATCGCCCACCTGCGTGTTTCCCCCCAGAAGTTTTCCCTTAAAATGTTTATTTTACCGGATACGTCTTTCAGAAACAACGTTTGTATCGATTGGAGGCATTACAAAGCAGAAAAATGATTTAATGGGGCAGTGCTAGGGTGTGTAATGTTTGCGGAAACCACACATGAGCTATTGTGAATCCTATGTGGTCCGAGTTTACTTCTTGATACGTATTTTCTGAGTACTTTCATTCATTAAAAACGGAATCTTCGTCGAGGGTTTGGTTTCTGATATGATAATGATGATTAGGCAGTTTTTTCTTTCAACATCCATAACCCCACCAAACATAAATCAATATTGTCAATAAAGATCATATCATAACACATGGATAGCATTGTATTTCGATAAGTTAACGTGGAATGAAGGTAAAATACACACTTTAATTAACGCATGCTGCGAGGAAAATTGGTTACATGGTGTTCCTGTCAAAGTACATAAAACTTTACCCTCCAATGACCATCAGGTAAAATCCTTTAAATTTTCAGACATCGAGATAATATAAATTTAATTTACATAATTTTAAACACGACACAAATGTTTTAGTTATGATTTTCAGCTCTTATTTCATTAAGGAAATTTTCAACTGCATTCATTTTCTAATAATAACAAAGAAGAGGATGGCTATTTGATGAAAACCTATGCATAACATACAAGTTTTTATCATCGATGATAAGTGATGCTTATTGTGCATTGTGCACACAGAATAATATGCAAAAAGTATTAAGCAAACAATAAAAAAGGCTCATTCGGCATCTACCAAATGATGTAAAAAGGATTAAAAAGAATGAAGCATTTCAAAGCAAAACCATTGCATCAGAAGTTGTTTGGCTTATTGTATAGTAGTAGCAGAGAATTCGCTTTAAATAATACAATGCACAAGAAATTTATCCCGTATGTATGCAAGCACCACATTCAATGCTTACCACACAACACAACAGTAAGTGTATAAAAAAGCTATGTGGTCCTTTCTGTATTTTGTGATGTAGCAGAGTTGATATCAAAAACTCCACCCGAATCCACAACCTTTGGGGATGGTTCTATGGAGCGCATAATCGTATCATAAGGATGGAACTTGAGCACCCTGTCTGAAAAAGCCAGTAAAAAGTGAGCAGCCAACCACTCTCTCAATGCCAACTGTTTTCCTCCATGTGGGCTGGCAAATGTTTCTCTCTCTTTGTGTGAGAGTATCATAGCTAAATACATATCACTTTGTGGTACGACGATCATCTCGATGTATAATTCTGTGTACTGCTAGGTATGAATGAGCGTTCTCTTTTGTTGTCCATATACGTCGGGATCTGCAAAGCGAGAACATAAAAAAGTTACCAAGATGTAGTGCTTACACATTGTAAACAAGTCAAACATTTCATTCTTAAGGAAACTCCTTTTTATAAAATCAACACGGCAGAGTTAAGGTGTTTGAGAGAACAGGCTTCTTTTTTCACCTTCTTTGCATGTTATCGTTCCTTGACATATATGAATTCATATAGATATATATTGTGCTTTACACTTACTATATAACTGAAATTGTTTTAATGTTATGAAACAAGTAAAAATTAATATAAAAGATCATGATGTCGTGAACAATGTGTGCGTAAAAAGACATGCCAAATCTCAATATAGCATACCTCATGTTAAGGGAAATACATTTTTTATTCAATAAAGCGTATTTTCTACTCTCAAATCTCTAAAATTATTTATCTATCCTTAATGTTTTGTAAGCATCTCCAAATTCGATAAACCATTGTAGTTTGTCTCCTTATAAAAGCTGAAATTTTTCTCAATTAACGGCTTTCGTTTAGTTTTCACTTGCTTACATAAGTACGCATTTTTACATGTAATTTCTGTAATATGCTGAGTTAACTTATAATGATAATTCTTTTGAATTGACAACGAATAGAAAAAGAAAGGTTGTAATGCCTAAATTTGTTGAATTGTTTCCCTTATAAAAATTCTTATAGAAGGCTTTGACGATGCTTTCATAGCGGTGCAAAAAATCATGTCCTGTATGTTGTTTTGTCAATGTTCCTTACATTTCCACATAGCTCTTCTTACAATTGCTCATCTCCTCTTTAGTTTTCATTGAGCTAAACACAAAAGACTAACTTGCATTGTTGAATGTCTTGGCATATACATTACATATTTCTCTTTATATATTAATTTTTTTCTTAATTTTTAGAGCAATGCATGCAGTGTTCAAAGTACAAACAAAATTTAATAGAATGAATCTACATTGTCGTGGTAGTGTTGATCATGATCAGCATTCATATCGTCAGTTCTGTTCACTGTGAAGATATATGATGTATTTACCCACATGAATAATATTTGTATTCTTTTTTATGCTGGTGCTTCATTGGCAGCTCGATCTCTGTCGACTTTTTGTTGAAGCTGGTTAAGAGAATATATGCATGCGTTATCGTTATCATCTTTTGACATCATACATCAGATGGGAGACCAACTCATTTGATATTTTTGCCAAGCATCACCTCTTTCAAGCCTTTTTACACAAAACAAAACGAGGATGCTGTATTATGATGTTCTATGCATGGATGTCTGCCGTGAAGACCGGTGCTGCGGTAGATATAATGTGTAGATTGTTTTTGGTTGTGTCGCTCGCATTATGTATGTGCGGAGAGAACGGTCGTTGTAATAACTTGTAGTAACGTACTTGCAACTTTATTCGATGAACTTGGTTGGTTCGTGTGGCTCGTATGTGCTTTACAACCTCATCATCACATCACAAAGACTGTTTGCTTTCACATGTAGACGCACACAAAACTTTTTACTACAACGAGTGTTGTGGATTACAGAAGCAGTAGTTAAGTAAGTGAATCAACACAGTGCTTCACAGGCTGGGAGAAACGCCGAAAGAGCAGTAGCACTACAGTTTTGAAAGCATTACATATGCAATCTCTGCTCTCTTTTTCAAATCAGTTTGGTTGCAGGCTTTCCCTGTGAGCAGTTGCAGTTCAGAATATTGAATTGGCAAAAGAATACATATGCAAACAGTCATCCAAAATTATATCTAAAGTCCATGTGTACAAACCATCTGACAGCTAAAAACCCTTTGCTGTGAAATGTTTGAGAGCATTCTACTTGATTCTTCGGTTATCACAAAAACAACGCACACGGCCCTTGACTCAACTAAGCTAAAAGTCAAGTCTCTTAAACAAATATTTTCCCCGTAAAGGGATCGTATAAAAACTCGACAAAGGGATATATGAAGTCCCACTTTTGACTTGTGAAACGCACACAAAAAAATAATATACTGCAAGCAACAATACGCACAATATATATACGATAGACTATTGCTCATTTATTTCTTCATGCCATTCTTATAATCGTCACAAAGACTTTTGTAAGTTTGCTGGATTGGAGTATATAAACGTACTGTGCGAACAAAGGGCCCTTTCATATTGTGTAACCTTACTTTCATTCTTAAAAGAAAGCAGAAGACAAGCCAAGTATATATACTGTCTTCCAAACCAGCTTTCAGAGAAAAAAAAAGTGAGCAACCCTGAAGGACCTGACCTAACCATTTGCGTTGAGTTACGTAGATGAGCAACCCGCATCCTCAGAACAGAGCTCGCAGTCAGTATGTTTTGCTGCTGTTGTTGCATTGTATAAAAAGTACTCCTTCGAGTGGGTTCCTTCTTCTGGACCCTTTCAGATGACTGAACACATTATTACTGCTATTATTCCTGGCAAGGCACTCAGCTGAAGAGGATCCTCTCCAGAGTCCAGTCAGGAGCTCTCCTCCTTCAAGTAATTCAAAGCGTCTTGATGCATTGTATATGTTTTGTGTATACACACACATTACATTTTCGAGTTGGTGAACTGTTTGTATTACGATTATTATTATTGCTGTTTAAAAAGAAGAGATTTTCATGAGGACATCCCATTCCATTTAGGGATCTGACACTTATAAACAAACTTTTTACTCCAGTCTCTGTGCTCATTCTTCTTGTGACCGTGGTGGAAATAAGTGTGCGTTTGGAAACGGGAAGACACAACCGGCAACTTGTGCGATACGGTGTGTCTTTACATTTTTCATTTCTGAAGTGTTACCTGTTGACTGAAAAGACATTTTTGAATAAATTGACAATTTTTGCTAATGAAGCAAAAGCTTCCGCTAAAGAGAGTTGACTGGTAGTGTATTGTTTTGTGAAATGTGAGTTTAGTGTAAGTGATTTTAAACGATAAACTTAATTATTCTAATTAAATGTGAAGGACGAAAAACATATTTCATCGTTATTTTATGGACAATCAAAACCAGTAATTAATCAAGAACTGTGTGGATAAATAAGCTTGAGTCATCCTCGGAATATATCACAATACACCGGCACCCTATACAATATCAGAAATAAAATGATTTTGGGTGCAATGGGTGATGGAGGCGGATTGTTATCCGGGCCCAATTTTGTGGGCGGTGCTGGGCTGTCTTCTGTCACGTCTATGGGGACATTATCCCTTGGTCCGCCGTCGCCGAATCCAATTCTTCCATCTTTTGGATTCACACAAGAGCAGGTAATAACTATAATTCAATCGTGTTTAATTATGCCTATTAGACACGCCTTCCATTTTCCACGAAACAGCGTGTCATTCTTCATTCCTCATAAAAAGGCGTAAAATGGAATTATTCTAGTTCAAAGCATCGTTGCTAAATAAGCAAGTAAAAATCACACCTGTTAAATCATTTTCTAACATTTATTGGCCACACACGAACAAAAATATGCAAGTATGCCATTAACTAGTAAACATAGGAAATTAAATGGTCATAAAATTTGCCGAAATAATATGTTTATGACTATATTTTGTTTCAACTACCAGTGATAAAATTTTGTCTATGTGGTTAAATTACTTAATTCCATGAATTATTGTTTGTTTATGATCTCTGTCTTTGGCGTCACATGAACCACCAAAGCATAATAATTACAAGCATAATCTTGTGAATGAATCATATTATTATGTCAGAGTAATTTTTCTCCTTTTATCCCTGCATCTGCCCACATGGTCTGCAAAACTTTAGGTCTTTATAAAATCCATGCCTTAAGTAAACTCATGCAATTGCAAGTGCAACTCCACCAACAACGAGTAATACTTTGTTTGCTTAGCATACTCTTCAGTCAGCAAAAGCGACATTTCAGTTTTACTCTAATTATGACTCCAATCGTCACTGGATTTATGTATGTTTACACGAGAGTTTGTGTTTTTCCAAAGGGAATTGTAGCTGTCAAAATGTGTTCGTATTGGAGAGAAGCAAGAGTCTTCTAGAGTAAAGTGTTAAAAGTTAGAAAAAAGAGCAAAACCACTTTCACGTAAGTATATAGAGATATCCAGTTACACCAGCTGCTGCATAATGTGAAATTTTCAAAGGAGACTGACTCTGATGATGACGATGGTAAAAAAATAACGAAAATTTCATGTTATGTTGTTTTTCATTCTCTGTTTTTGTACATGGGCCTATATAATGTCTAGAATATGTTATGCTAGTATTATGAAACTACCAGCATAACACCAAACACTGAGGAGTTTGTACAAGCAGATTTTTTCAGAGAAAAAGTCAAGCTCAGTTATGCATAAAATTCTTCTTCCTTCCATTTCCACCACCATGACTTCCCATCACTCACTTCGCTTCTCATTTCATACAGATTCTCACTAAGCTTATTTATAAAAGTAGAAAAAAACACGGCAATTGTAAATTTTTGGTTGTATCATGGTTCGTAAAGTAAACGATAAAGAGGAATTTCAACAAGAAAATGATAAATGTTGTTACTATTTTATAAGTGGAATGGTTTTTATATGCAATTATTGCGTTTGGAATATGCTGTTATGATGTCTATATTATGCTTGCATTGTAGGTTGCCTGTGTTTGCGAGGTGCTCCAACAGTCAGGAAACATGGAACGCCTGGCGCGATTCCTTTGGTCTTTGCCAGGTTGTGAGAAATTGCAGAAGAATGAGAGTGTTCTCAAAGCAAAGGCCGTTGTGGCTTTTCATCGGGGAAACTTTAAAGAGCTGTATAAAATTTTGGAATCTCATCAGTAAGTGCCAATGAATGTAAAACTCAACGTGAAATTACAGGATTACCCGAAAAGTATGAACTATTGATGGATATGTAAGAATTATCTTTTTACTTGCTTTTACTAGATTCTCACCTCATAATCATCCCAAATTACAAGCTTTATGGCTCAAGGCCCATTATATCGAGGCTGAAAAGCTGAGAGGTCGACCTTTAGGAGCAGTTGGTGAGTATATACTTGTCCATATTCAAGCTTGACTGCATCACTAGTAATTTTTCATAATTATATTTGGAATTATGGTGGGCATTATAGGGATGAGTATTTTGTGACTTTCTCATGTATTATTTATGAGGTAATGTATAGTGCAGTTTGCTGAATACAGCATGTCGAATATGTGACAACTTAAAATTGCGTAAATTTACACCAAGAATTTGTTTATCATTATTTATTTAACATAATTTGTGCAAAGTAATTCCGTCCTGACTTGTCTCTCTCTCGAGGGATTTATTTTGTGCTAAATTGTTGTTGCTTGCCGGTAAAATGCCTTAACAAGATGTAATTTTAGTGTAAGTACTATGCAGTTCATTGATCGGTGCGTCAAAATACATGCTCACGAAATATCTGTATATTTGATATTTATTGTATGTATAACGTGAATATATGTCATCTATCCTCGTCATCGCATCTCCCCAAGTTAAGTTTATTAGGGGCTAAGTAACTAACGACACAAGTAGAAAAATGACAACGCTTGCCAACCCATGATGATGTTTTTAAACACATTTATCAATCTTACTCAAGTCAAGTTAAGTCATCTCATTGACTGGTGGCAGAAGGCAAAGAGAAAGATGAAGTGAAAAAAAAAACTTTAAAAATCTCAATCGGAGCCAATCCGAGAGTTGAATTTAAAACAACTTAAGTACTGCATCCATACTCTTTATTCCCAGTATCACAATATAAGTGTGCATAATGTACATTTATTATGTTGCATTGAAGCCATCATAATCATCAACACCATTTTGAATAAGAGGGGAAATAACTAGAGAACGAGAAATGTAAATGATGAGGTCTTCCCCTCATGGCTTCCTCACGTATAAATACTCACTTCATCATTCTTGTAAGCTCCTTTCTGACTGCATTAGCTTATTCACCCCGTCGTCTCGTGTGGTTTTGTTTGTTACTGGAATCACATTCAATAAACTTTATGGATAAAAAACATGCACATTCATATCATACTTGTTCAAACCCGGACTTTGCTGTGTGCCATATTTTATGACTAATCGGTACTTTTAGCTCTCTTAAAGTGTGAATGAATGAATTTAAAACGATATGCATTTTTCATGTGTGTGTACATACTTCAGAAGGGGTGAAGGTAAAGTAAGTAGGCTTATTATTATTATTATTATATTTCCACGAAGTTGCGCTGCAAACGGGAGCTACTCTTTCAGCTAGCCAGAGACGTTGAAAGTAAGTAGGTTATTTGCAGAAATCCACATAAATACGTGATGATAGGTCATATTTCATCTTGGTGTAATCTATTCTTGAGACTAGATTTACAATGTGCTTTATGGGAGAGCTGTGCGGGTTGAGAACGTTATCAACGTATAAAGCTATTATATGGTGTGAGTTCTCGTTAAATCAAATAAAATTACCACGTCTCGTTAGCTCTTACATTTACAAACATCATAACGGCATATTTTAATAAAGGATTTACGGAGAAAAGATGTGACTTTTTGATAATGTGGAAGTGTGCATGCCAAGTCAAAATACGGGTTATTTATTGGTTTTTCTTCATTTTATGTAGTGACTATTCTGAATTTTCAATTTTTTCATTATTCTAGCTATTAATATACATTCTAGGTCTCTTCCAACATTTAATTAAATATTTCAATATCTCATGCGAACTCAATGTTGAATATTCTTTCGTTAGGAAAATACCGAGTTCGGAGGAAATTCCCCTTGCCCCGAACAATTTGGGATGGAGAAGAGACGTCCTATTGCTTTAAAGAAAAGTCAAGGACTATCCTTCGAGACTGGTACCAACATAACCCATATCCCTCACCAAGGGAAAAGCGAGAACTCGCAGAGGCTACTGGGCTAACCACAACTCAAGTTTCAAATTGGTTCAAAAATCGGAGACAACGGGATCGTGCGGCGGAGCAGAAAGATGGACAACCAAGGTTAGTATTTAGAAATTGATATTCTGTATCACATTTTTCGAAAAAGCAAGGGCAATCCTTTCACATTTACTTCGGGCTATTTTGTAATAGATACTTTTTAAAAAGAGAAATACGATAGTCATCATTATGAGCATGCATTAATTCATAAACATCTTGCTTCTCTATATAAGAGCCAAAATGCACATGATTGTGTGGGAGAGTATGTTTCTTTTAGTTGTTAAAAAATTTGGTGTATGTAAACTGATACATAATTTTAGAAAGCAAATAACAAAAGTTTGATGTGATTTCCAATAATATTTGTTGATAAACCTGACACGAATACATTTACCTGAAATGATTCTCGGCATTTTTGAATGATTGAGGATTCGTATCAGCATAAATCAACAGCCTTCACATCAACAAACCTTTCCCCGTTCTTGTACTCTTTAAAATGCAGTACTCGCACATAATAGTTTATACTCATGCCTTCTTTCAATTTTGTGTAGGTGGGTCGATAGGCGATACTTGTTTCATCATCATAAAACTTTCCTAAAAAGTATCAATTAACATTTCAAAAATTTAAAGCGATATGGTTGTATGGTACATTGCAACCAAATCTCGTATGGGTCATAATATAGCCTTTGAATTTAGACAGAAATACCATAAATAAAAGATTATGTTTCACATAAAAACTCCGTTACACCTTTCATGCTATAACTCTTTCTATTATCATTATGTTATGAAAGAGTTGATGTATTTTACCGGATTCACATGTTTGTGTTTGTGGATTGAATGTTTTCATGATACCCATAACGTTCATCTAACACCCAACTTGGGAAATTAAAATGGGGATTTGGTGATGATGCAACTAGTCTATTTTGAATACACCGAGTAATAATTCTTTATTAACAGATCATGGTGTTTACAGTGATGATGTAGCATACTGAAACTATTTTTCAGCCACTTTTCTATAAAAAATGTGTTTTGCTTTGCATAGTTGCATCCAATTTTCAGCCATTTTAGTAAATCTATCGGAATTCCTCCCATAAAATAAAGTAATTTATGGGCATATCTTTTAGGTTTACTAGTAATTTCCTACTCTCGTCTTTCGTCAGATTATCGTTAAATACTGCCGTTAATATTTCAGGGAAATATGAGGATAAATGGAACAAATCGAGAGAAAAAATATTTTGGAAAACTTCCATATTTTGTGTGATCTGCGTTTGAAGCAAATATTTTCATGAAGGAATTGAATTATAATGCTAAATGAAAAGTCATCTTGATCATATGAATTTTTTCACATCATGTATTGATTATTTGTTTGCAAAAATATATTTTACGCAACTTTCATGATGCGAATTCATTGAAGCCTCGCAAAAATATTGCAACACGCTCAATCTAAAACCTAAATGACGCCTTTTAAGCTTATCGTGTTAAATAATGCATACTTTCCTCTCTCTAGTTTGAGTAATGGTTCTTCTTATTACTAAATCACGTATTACGTTGCCCCCTTTTTGACATTGCGAAATGATATTGGTGTGGCATACGAGCATTTGCAAATTACACATTTTCAATAAGCATGTTACTCATAAGCTCGAGTAAGCAAGTGAGGATAAATCGCTTGTAGCTCCTTGCCAAAGAAAACTTTGAAAGTTAGAAATCCATGTAATGTCTTCGTCGTGTCGAAGATTTACACGTACTCAGAGGAAATGATCAGTCGCGTTGCTATACCAAGAAAATGATGTTGATGACGAGCATGGTAAAAAAGGACGGAAATGTGAATTCTCTTTTCGTTCTGAACAAAAAGACTCATATTGAGCAGAATTTTGAGATGGAACAAGGAGACACTCTTTACTCATTCAGAGTGGAAGAATAAACGTCATTCATGTAGCGTAGATTCAGTTTGTAATGTGGAACATTTGAAAGACTTGGTGAGCAGAAGGGAACAAGGATAGAGTGAAAAAGGATGATGTTGATGTTGACGATGATAGTTTCCCATTGTGGGTGGCAAAAAGTGTGAAACCCGATACCCGGGCTCCTTACTACACACTCACAAAAACCTCTTTTTTCATGTTTGACTGTTTGTTCTATTTGCATTACCTTCATCATCGATGCTATATAGTATTTATATACGACCACTAGATTCGTCTTACTTTGCTCACCGTATCATCCAGCGTTTTTTAGTTTGCCATTCTTCATGTTTTAACCGTTTTGCTTTGACTGCTGCAGAAAGCTCATTGAATCTAAAATGAAGCACTTTTCCGTTTCACTTCTTTCAGTACATGTGTTTAACGTTCGTTTTTTCTACTCGTTGACATTACTCATCTCACTCACTCAAACTGACTGACTAACTGAGCACTGCAATGCAGTGTAAAAAAATGAAGCATACCTACCTAGGCATTCGGGATTTCTCTGTTTGAGACAAAGGCTGCGCACAGAAGTTGTACAGATATCTAGCACATTTTATTGCTCAAGTTAGAGTGTACAACAGATTCTCTCATTAAGTTCATCATCTATCTAATATATATCCTTCCTTAAACATTGGAAAATAAACACAATAACATTCTAAACGAGAAACTTCACATCAACGACAGCACCAGTGGTGGTGGTGGTTGGACACGAACAGTTCCATCTTCGTCTCAGATGGTTTGTTGTAGTTGGAAAGAAAACACATTGCCAGTTTTTGAGCATTTCCAACAAATACTGTTAATTGTTTGCCTTTTTCTTCTCCGAGCTTAAAAACAGAAGCAAATGAAGATCAGGAGTGGCATAATATATGCTCATTTGAATGTGTGTCCACCGTATGTGGTATATCGGTGAAGTAAAGCTCTCTTCTCTGACATAGAAAATGCATCTACTGAAAAGTACTTTAAAAATCTCTCATCATAGTCATAACACCAACCTTCCACACCATCCCACTCACTATAGCGTTGTTATTCCATACCTTGCCCAAGCCACTTCATCATTGTTTTTCCACACACTCTTCTTTCTCTCTTCACTTTTCGGTTAGCCAGCTAGGGTTTCTTTTGGCGTGGCAATATCTGACATTTGAGTCCCAAGAAGAAATTCTAGAACGTTGGGAAAATCCTTAAAACAAAGAAAAAACATACTGGCTTGGTTTTTTGTTGGGGCATGCAGGATGCATGCTGATTGCTCCAAATGTGTTATTAGTAAAGATATAACGTAGTAAATACATATTCTATTAACGCGCTTCATCTTCATCCCTTTTCTTCCACAAAGCATCTTTGAATATTTCGTGGTATGTTCCTAGAAAAGAAGAAAATCAGAGACCATACAACCATTTTTTTATGAGTGAACTCATTTCATTCACAGGATTTTCAGTGACTAAATACATCATCCAACTTTTGTAGTGTTTGCTGCATATTATTTTTACGAAAGAAACCGGAGCAAAACTGTGGTGACGATGAGTACGTTGTAAGTTGTAAAGTACTAGCTACTTATTTGTCCTCGTATTTTTTCTTGGCACTGTCCATCACTCGGCACAGCTAGAATCATCTTCAACTGCATATTCATCATCAGGTACTTGTGCATTACAACATCATTCACTTAAAATCTGAGCATCAGTAGCAGCAAGCTATTTTCTACTTAATATTTCGTCTTCAACTCTCTCTTTCTTCAGCACTCCCACTGCTATACAGACTGACTCAAAACACAGCTCGAAATATTTTTGAGAAAATAGATATCAAACAAATATATTTACCAAGTTTTTCCCGAGTCTTTGTCGTTCTGATGACTTGAAAGAATGTACATATCGTGAATAAATCAACTGGTTATGGTTTTGTTAGGACATTTCTAGTGAAAAATATCACTTTTTAAGTGATCATCATGACTATGACCTCTCAGTAATTTTAGCTGTGTGAAATGTAGCAGTGCTTTTTCATTCTTGAAAATATGCACTTCACAGATCAGCTCACCACACAAACATCAAACACAAGAAAAATAAATAAATAAATGGGATCATCTTATTAAATTTCATTCACGCTGAAAAAATACATTTTTTTCTCCTCACACGGGGAGAAATATTAATGAATGCCAGACACAGATGCAAAGGAGCACAAATATGAAGAAAGAAAAGCCAGAGAGAAATAATCTGAAAAAGAAGATGCGTAGGTATGTTTCCCGACGCACAAGACTAATCATTTTTGTAGTTTTGAGATGAAAACGGATATCATGGCAGTACACTTAACAGTTAAGTTTTGAACTACGAAAACGAGTCTCATGATGATGGTGATGATGATGACGATGAAACAAATCTGCAAAGATGCAAAAATATATAAACTGTGCGCATATGTTTATATTTTTCCTTGTGTCTGTCACCATAATATCATTTCATGCTATCATTTTTTGCTTGTCTTCTCACTCGACGACTCCTTGACTGTGTTTGTGACAAGGAAATTCAATCCTTTAAATTTTTCAACTCGCTAGTCAAATGTCACCTAGTTTCTGGAATTAGTAACGGTGCTTTAGCAAATCTTTTTGGGATGATACCTCACTTTGTCGAGAGTTTTGTTGACGCTTGAAGGAAAATCCTTCTCTTGTGAAGAACAACATCATTCATTTGTATTTCCGACACCTATGAATCTTCTTTTAGGTACAGCACAACCCACACAAAAACACAAGGTGCAAATCAATTTAGCTAACAAATAAAAAAGTATCTCATGAGGAATAGCCTTGAATTGGATAGTGAGAAAAAGAGGAAATGGATTTTTTACCTCGCAAATTCTTTGGTGTCAATGTGTTCATTTGATGATTGCTTTGAATAAGAAAGATGCAATTTTATGGGCTTCTTGAGAATTTATACATAAACCATTTATAAGAGAGTAGCGTTTTATTGCTTACTAATTTGTATTTTATTTCATTTGAATCGTGTCTTGTCTACGAGAAACAAAAGACAAGATGTTTTTCTAGGTATGTTGTAAAAAATGGGATGTACTCCATTTTCATGGTTTTTGCTCTTGCATATTGCACTACTTTTACTACCTCCATTACCATTAAAACACAATGACATTAGAAAGCATCTTGGCATGGTATGCATTCCGGGTTTTAGATTTCCACTTATGTCCTTCATCAAGATTAATTAGTGACACATTGAAATACACACGCGATTCCGAGAAAATAAAACAACATAACAACATCGACTTGACAAAAGATCGTGAGGAGCAGAAAAAACCAAATTACTACAAGTTGAAGAAATATTGTATCTGTATCCTTCCCATAAAATGTCTCTTGTATCTAATGATTATGTTGTAATTGCAATCGAAAATAGGTAGATAAATAAAATGCTATGTGTGCATAAAATGCAAAATATACAGCGGTATAAAAACGGCATCCGATGAGAATGCTTGGTGGTGTCTCCTAAATTGTTTTGATTTCACATTTGCGGCCATCTGTTTCAACCCAGTCAGATCGGATCAGTGAAGTCGTCAGCAAGCGTGAACATTATTGGTTGTGCTACGCTCATTTAAGAAGAATTAAAGGATTGTAATGGAAGAATACCGCATCATTTGACTTCTTCACAAAGGAGTTGTAGACAGTATATAAAGTTTCTCTGAAAATACTGACGACTGACGGGAGAAGACAACAGTACAAAAAAAAAGTTTATCTTCGTATCATTTTGTTTGACTGATAGTAGTACATGGCTTCATCTTCTTGCTGCTATGTTGGTATCAAAACGGAACTTGAGAGACAGTCAGACACATTATACTTACGGAAGAGGAAGAAAGGAATTGAAAAGTCAAAAGTTGAGAGTCATAAGTCGTCGTGCCAAGTAAAAACGAAATCTATCGTCATTCAAGTTTTATGGATTGTATGTTATTATTATGGCAAACTGTACAAAAATCTGTACAACTTTTCAAATGAAAAACAGTAATAGTATGAAAGCCTCCGCCACTTTTATTATTATTATGCATGTAAAAGAATGGGAAGAGGAATGATCATCATGAGAGCTATCATCACACACAACTTACCGTGTACATTACCAGTTTACTTTTACTATACCATTACTATTATTGTTATTATTACTAGAGATGCTCTATTGTACACGAAATATACCTACAGAATAAATCCAAATGAAGACGAGAATCGTTTTCTTTTTCTCTTTGCCTTAAAAAATAATAATACGACATATTTGATGACTCGATAGTCTCAAATGGCATGTATATGCACACTATTATCTCTTATTTATGTAAAAACATCTTTCTACAAAGTTATATTTGCTTACATTACGATACATTCGTACACATACACACGTACACATGTATTTAATGTCTGTTTAAAATGGAGTAATAATCGTAAATGCTTCCTCGCCTTTCTTCTCTGAGTCAACTTTTGTGATTCTACGTCAGCCAGATTAGTATGAAAAGAATATAGAGAAAGGATTTATTTCAGGGATGCGAGTATAAGAAAAGTTAAGAGTTACACATTATTATACTGGAATATTCAAGTGCTTAATTCTTTGTAAGAGAACGAAAAAGTGACAATATGAATATGTTACTCTATTTTTAAGAACCTTATTTCTCACTTTAATATCTTTTCAAGACATTTGAGACGCGCTCAAGAATCTTTAAGAGCCACTTCATGAATCCATTCATCCATAGCCATTCAATCTGCTGCTGCTACTACTACTTTACCCATTTCCCTCATCTCATCAACTGTACCATTCACACACTATAATTGATATCTCCTAGATAGCATATTCGTGGATTATTGAAAAGGAACAGCATATTTTAAAATGGTATGCTTTTCTAACGATTCATAAAAATTGGTGCCGGAAAACTCTCAATATTAAAGTCTTTGGTTATGTACACGATGATTGCACAGGAATAAGATATTCATAAGTAGCACGCGTCAAAGTAAATGGAGACGCGATAAACATAACAATAATCGTAATATCTCACGATGCCCCAACGGCATTTTATGAATGGGGAATGGGCATATTGATGACAATGCAATGCTAAGTAATATGAATTCGTATGTACTATTCAATCAAATAGTGATGTGTTACAACTACAACTTTACCATGTTTGTATGCATACTTAGCAAATGTTTTAAAAGCATTGATGACATGTTACATTTGTCGTCTCGTGTGTGTTCATAAGAGAATGGGATATCTTTGTCTATTTATTATAAGCTGGATCCATTAAGTTTTATGGCGATGCTTTGCCAATAAAGTCGAATCTATAATGTTTCTTCCTTTGCTTAAAAGTTGTCCTCCGTTTATTCCTCCTTGTTTTCTTCCTGGGACATTGTGAATGATGAATAATTTTAAACTCCTGGGATTTCTTGGTAAAAGGATGGAGAGTGTGTTGAAGATTTATCCGGCTTTACTCTGAGAATAATAATTATCACGCTTCTCTCCTGGTTTAAGAAATTTCAGCTGTGAAATTGATTTATTTTTATGGCGGTTTATGAAGCAGATAGTTGGTAGCTGACGAGTTTGAGCAATGCACTTTCTGAGTGCATGCATCGTAAAATCGCACAGGAATCTCAACTGATGACGTAGGTGTCAACAGTTTATCCACTAATGCATGGCATGCATATTAAAATCTCAAAATTTATGAGTTCGTAATAAGGAAATAATTGAAATTTAGTGTCATTTTAAGCATTTCTGTGGTCGTTTCATAAAGTGCATTAATGTTTTAAATAATCCATGAAAACATTTCGGGATGCAACTTTCATATCATCTAGAAAAAAACCACGTGAAAGGTCTCCCAAGATTGCAAAAGAAATCCAAGATGAGGATAAAATGAGGCGTCAGGAATCAGGAATGCAAGCAACTGACTATGAGGCCTTGTTCATGTGCTAATGCAATATTTTGAAAACACAAGGAAATAAGCTGATGACAACAAAAACTTCCCTTGTGAGAAGTTAATGATGGAGGAGAATCTTTCAACAGGCTCATTTAGTGTGCTCGTGGCAGAAAATTCAATGATTTTTATACACTGTCAATAAGTCAATCTGGATTTACTTTAATTCACAAATATAATGTGGTGTACCGTAATAAATGGTATATAGATGAACAGACAGACAAGTAAAGTACAATAAATAACAATAATGATAAAACAACATCCAGTTTTTTACATCTTGATCTGTGCTGTCATGTCTTGTCATCACGTCATCTTAATAAACACGATGAAGACTTTGTTTGCTTCTGATCCATCATGTACTGTATAATAACATAACACGTCAACCATTGAGGGATCTCATATTTTTTGCTGCAGTATGTAAGTAGTTAAGGCAGACACTTTGGTTTAAAATCACTTGCTATCTCATGGGTTGTCAAAATTTTTCAAGGAACTCAACCACACAATTACTATGCTACTACCCTACCATGAGTCTGATAAAGGGTAGAGTTAATGAGTGTACAATTATTTTATCACTGAGTAAGCTTTTTTGTGTAAACAGTTTTGACAGCAAATAGTTAGAGGTTTGAGCGCTTGTTTTGAAATGTGGCACGTATACTTTATTCTGGACTTTACTTTTAAGTAAATTTCCGAGTAACATACCAACTACTTTATGAAGTTCTACTTTTTCCTAAAATGTTGTAAAATGCACAATCATGAGGTATATAATTATAATGTTAAAAATCGATTTAGATATTATTGCCCGTTCTGATTTTCCGTGATTTCAAAAATATTGCTGTCATAAAGCCCGACTCGTATATGCATCCATTAAAAAAATTACGCCTATGATTTTATGAAATACTTACATCATTTATGATTTCCTAAATTGCAGATCTGAGGATGGCAGTGGAAGTGGAAAGAAGTTAGCTCATTCAGGTTTAGGATCACCAGACGGAGATTCCAGTTCCGGTGAAAGTCAAGATGAGAAGCCGACATCTTTAATGGATACATCCTCCTTATTTCCTTCCCTACACTCAGTAGCACATTCCCAAGGTGGTTTAACTCCTGGAAGCAAAGCGTCACCAACCTCTACTCATCCACTGTTCTCGCAACATGGCATGGTAAGAAAATTACTTTCATAAAAATTATTGCTGTCATGTCCCATATCGTAACCACTGTCCATGTGTCACCTGCTTAAAAACTGCCTTGTCATAAACTGATTAAATGGCTCTTCGAGTGTTACTTTTGATTATCATTCTTGGTTTTAGCATGGTGTGACACGAGAGATGACACTTGCACATGTCAAGTAGCTGCTAACGCATTAAATCAGCACGAACTCACGACAAAAAATCATTGCCGTGTATAGATATAAATAGCACTTGCGAGCTAAAACATCTCAATCACGAAGGGACAACCACATTTTGTTGTAGCAGTTACAACACTGTAAAATTGTCTTCATCTCCGTCTATCCTAGGTCTCATTTAGTTTGGTTTAGAAAAAGTGAAAATGGCGTAGTTCAGTCAGATCAGCATTATCATATTGTCGGAACACGATCACAGAATAAGAATAGATCTTTTTGTACTCCCTGCTTGTTTTGCAATGGAACGATGCATTGCTGGTGATTATGATTGATGGTAAGCATGACTGACAATGAGTATGATTTTAAACTGACTGGTTTCATGAGTATAATGATGATGAGCGATCTCTGCTTGAAAACCCTTTAAAGTAAATATATGCTACAAATGCTGTATTTCACGGCTCTAGAAAAATGCGTATCCATAAACCCATGCATGTAGGTATTTTCAAAAGAATTCTTGCAATGAAGATATCAAGATATGATACGCTTTAAGTAGAAGGTTTATATTTCAATTCTAACGTTACTGAGGTCAAACTTCTTGCGCTGTACGTTCAACTGGATAACATTTCATTGTCGTGAACTATAGATTTAAAAGAGCTGTTTTATATGTATAGCTTAGTAAGGCTGCATTTTTATACTCTACGACCCGATTGTAACCAAAGCTAAAAACTGTGTACAACAGAACTGAAAGCATTTTGGTACGTTATCGAAATACATAAAAAGATTTTTTGTTTGGGGATGTGGTAGTGTATGAATGATGTTGACAAAAGGGAGAGAAAACTAAAACGTCAACTTTTTATGGACCATTTTTTGAATGAAACAACATGAATCTGGTCTTGCAAGAGTAGAGAAAAGGGTTTTATTGTGCATTTCTTAAAAAAGTAGATTGAAATCAACTTCCATCATCATCATGCAAGTCAAAAGTCACAACAATGGTGTAGGAGAAAAAAGGTGTTTATCTTGTGAGAAATCATATCAAATGATACATGATTTTTTGTACTCATGTTTTTCCTATTTTTTATAATTCTTTCTATAGGATCATGTCACATCAGGCCTTGCCTCATCCCTCTCAGCAATGCAGTCACTGGGCGGATTTCACAGCATGGCTGCGGCAGCAGCAGCAGGCATTCCTCACCATCATCTAATGGCTTCTGCAGCGGTGGTTGCAGCGGCCGGTGCTTCCTCCCATCATCATCATTCCCAACAACTTGCCACCACTCCAACGAGTAACAGAGATGTCGAACAAACAGAACTCGGTGGTCATGGTCATAATCCAAATCATCATCATCACCATCCCCATCATCCGGCTCTGGGCGCTCCTGGTACACTGGGGGGCATTCATCCTCATGAGTACCATCACTTGTGACACTGGATAGAGTGATTTTTAGTAATAATGCTGCAGCAGGAACAACAACATCAGCGACAAGAACAACATGATCCTAAAGAAGATCCTGATGGAGAAGAAACAACTTCATTGTTCGAAATGAAGAAGATGAGCAACAGCAGCAGCATTAGCATCATGCGTAGATGAGTTTATGATTGTCACAGGTTTATCAGCGTTTTCGATCGGTAGTAATTCTGCTTTGCTTTCGTCGTCATTGTCTCGTCGCTCTCAATATATCGCTCTGTGGTATACCATGCTTCTTAGCTAGTGCATCGCAATCACCTCCTCAACCTTCCCTCTCAGGTACTGTCACAAACGACACCAGCAAGCTGAATGAACGCTGAGCTACTAGCCTCTTTGTTCATCGAAACAACAAGCGGTAAAAACTACTGATAAAATTGGTTACCTAATATTGAATATTTTAATCTGAATATAAGAACATTAAAAATATAATTTATTACGCTGCAAAAATAAGATGACGTTTTGGATGCTGCTTCATTTATGTGATTCACAAATTAGTTGTACAATTGTTTGACAACTGACAACTCAGTCTGATTGTTATGTCGTCCCACCCTAAAAACATGAAAAAGAAGTTTAAGGTTTGTTCTGGCGAAATTTGGGCACGGTTGACTTTTTAGTTTTTAGAATAACAATTTTTCAACTTCCGGAAATTTGCCTAATTTTTTAAAACATGTTAAATACCAGACACAACTATTCGTTTCATTCAAAAAATCACTTGCGGAGAAACCTACCAAGAAAATTGGTATAAGCATTCATAACTAACTAGTCAAAGCTTCTCATTATCTCTTTGATTAAATTTGAAAATCACTTTATATTGTATCGTTCCACGCGTATTCATATTGAACAGGGAACTGGATTCGGAATGTATACGCATATGTAGATTACATGAGATCCATAGGACGGACATTTTTCTTTGAAAATTGTAATAATAGTAATAATAATCATGATAAATTGCATTTTTATCAATTATTATATATTACCCCATTTACACTACACCGCTAGCTGCATGAACACACATGTACATGAATTGCTCAGAGCACAGATGAAACAATAAAGCGATTTTAAACAGTGTTTGTATCCTTTGCAAAGTGTGTAAATTGTAAGGTATGCGATAGTTGTGGGCATGGCCAATAATTTTAAGAAAAGTAGCTGCAGTAGTAGTGCGTTTCTCAGTAGTCAGAACGTTTATATATCGTTGGTCTTTCTATAAAACAGATACGACAGCTCCCTGAACAACAAACACTTAACAACTCTAGTAATTGATACGTAATTGAATTAAAATGATAAATGGTAATGATAGAGTTTGATATTCTTTCTTTCTCTCTATCTCTTCTCCTTGTCATGCTTTAAAAAATCTACATTTTGAGCATTCTTACATTGAAGCAGCAGACAAAGCATCATAATATATGAATACGACGAACGAACATGGAAAAAGGCAGCAGCCACACCACGCCAACCAAATAACCGACACATCAACTAATAAAAAGAGCATAATATTATACGTAATAAAAAATCTCTCAAGTTTTCAGAAGTACACTAGTAGCCTACAGCGGTCAAAGCCCTGAATACGAAAAAGCACATATAAGGTATATAAATACACACACTTATTATTATTATCAGGTCTCTTGTCTCTTATTGAGAAGAAGTGTTAGCTTGACTGTTGTAGACTAGCTCTCGTAGTATTTGGCATGTTGTAGTAGAGCCTCACCTTACTTTTTATGAAAATGAATTATGATCATTCATAAAGGTGGTGGAAAGGGAGGGAAGGTGAGGTGGATCATCCTTTTTACAATATATGTAATAATATCATGAATCACAATGGTAAAGTATATAGTGTGATCGCCTCAAAGATAGATTACAAGCATTTTCCTTTTTTATTAACTAAAATGTTATTGTTGCAGTCAAAATGATATACTACCGGTTCATTTTGATTGATTAAATAGCATAATAAGCAGAAAAATGATTGTGTTTTGTGCTACAAACTATACATTAGCGCATAATACTATATTCCTTTGCTTGCGACCACTGACACTATCTGGAGGGAGGAAATGAGAAAAAAACAAGCCAAAAATGTATGGAAGTTTTATTATTAATAATTTTTTAATGAATGTGCTTCTGTATAGCTCACTGTGAATCTTAATGTAAACATTTATGCTTAGGTATACATAAGTACTAAAATTGTAGAACAAAAAGGTTTTGCTGTTGTAAGCACTGTATAGTTTTTTACATGAAATTTACAACATAGTGATACTTTTGCTGACGCGTTAATCATGTAATAGTGCGAATGGTGGTGAATCATTAATTCTCTCTGTCACAGAGAATGTTGAGATACTAGAGCTAGATATATTATGTAAAGCTGAAACTTCTTCATGATATACGCGTTGAATGTCATGTAAATGGAGGCATTCAAGTTACTTTATAATAAAAGCAAAAATGATTGAAATTAATATAAAACATTAAAGAAACATTATGCAGCTGCTATGTAGGGCGATTTGAGAGATGACCATGACCATTTTCACAAATAAATAGAGTATTATTATGAAATGACATTGTTAATCATCCAGTACATCATCCGCTATAAGTATTAAATTGAATTTGCTGGGATTTAAATAGAAGCATAATTTGTAGGTATCTCTGCTTGTAACGTATAATCAAACTAGTGTAATTAATAAAATTAATAGTAGAACACTTAAGATATAAAATCAACGCCAAGAGGACTACTAGCCTGTTCTAATGAAAATTTGCAGAATTATTCTGTACAGAGGTTATATTATCGTAAATGAAGCTACTATTAAATGCATTAATATTACGCAACCACTCAATCTCACTCAACTAAAGTATTTATTATAAATATTAATATTTTAATGTATACCAAGCTTGCATGATCATTTTTGTAGAGAGCAAGGAGAAACCTGTAATTTCCAATATATTGTGGTTTATTATTATTATATTATTGTACACTTCTTTAAAAATCGTACATGATATTATTGTGATGTGTCCGGAATGGAAAAAAAATACTTTGAAAAATATAATAATCTAAATAACATAGTTTAAAATATGCTTTACGCATATATAGTTCGTATAAAATCTACGTATTATACATTATACCAAAAAAGAAAATACCAGTAAAAAAGCAAATTACACTGCGGAGAAAATGATGATTGAATGAAACACGACCATTTTATTATTTTCATATTCTGTGTTTTGTGGACACCTTACATCTGCAATGCATATTCATTTAAAGTTGAGATTCATGAGCGAACCTCCAAAAAACAATCATATTCAATTTTAATGATTCATCGTTCTGTTCTGATACGCATGCATAGAATTAGTATTTAATGCTTAGAACAGTCCATTTTTCGTCATTGCGCGTATAGTAAAAGATAAAGTATAGCTTCCGCAATATTAATTTCATTGCAGTGATCTCCCCGAAAGAAACATGACCAAAGGATGAACACCTATTATTATCTGGCCCATAAGACGTGTAATCAATCATTTAAACATGCTCCACACACAGAATGGGATGGTACAACAGTGCAAAAATCAATTAACTGCGACTCACCTTTCATCCATGTAGGTATGCATGTTTACGGAAAGTAATATTATACCCAAACCCTAGACATGGGCAGTGTGAGACTCTTTTGATGAGCGAGATGGAGAGTGTGATAGATAACTCATGCTCTAGCAATAAAAACACCACTACAGTTGTAGCGTGTGCTAAACATATATTCACGAATTTTGTTAATGTTCTCTCCCCTTAGGTAATGGATATTATACATGTATGCATTGACTTCATTCTATATTCCAACGAAGTGAAAAAATCATGTTACAATTTGCTCGGTTGAAACAAGTCCATCGACGTACGGAGGAAATCGGAGATTATTACACAACTTCCTTATAATCCGTTCACGTTTCGTTCAAGTTGGAGTTTTGGAATACATTACGTGTGCCATTACTGCAAATGGTATTATAGATATTTAAATCCATAATCGTATAGACCGTGCAAAATCAGATTACATGAAAATATGATTGGAACAAATGCCCAAGAGATTATCGTAACTGGAGCCGGATAAGCTTAAGAAAGCAACAACCTAAGTGTATTCTTTTTATGCAGAGTAGAAGCTTGTCCTCCAACCAGTGGCAGAGACACTTTTGTGTTGTGCGCGTCCCTTTCTTTTATGAAAGGGAAGCCGATCGAAAGAAAAACATTTTTGCTGATCTGATAAACATCATTGTGAAGAAGGAAAAATAAATGGTATCACATCTAGCACCTACATTAAGTTCATTTGTATCCTCTAAGTAGATTTGCATTCAAAATCAATTGACTGCTCATTCATTTACCTTTTATTTTCCTTATAGTCACTTACAATATTCCTTCATTCCATTTTCACGCTACTTTGTCCCAAGAAACCCTAGAATATCTTCACAATTTATTCACTCATCCGGAATGAAAGCTCCAATGGCATTTTCAGCAGTGTCGGAAACCTGCCATACTACGGAAAAAACTACGTGATGTGAGAATATATCTCCTTTAGTAGCCTTTTGGTTTTTTTCTGACAGACTGCACTGTCTGTTTTAAGTGTACTGGTCCTTACCATAATCGCATCTTATTACGCACGCATCATTTTTTGAATAACAATTTTCATAACTTTTAGTTCAGCACAGTAGTTCTGGACAATATGTCTAGTCTGCCTCCCTTCTCCTCCTTTTCACCTAAAGCCAAACAAGAAGTAAAAAGGGCATCAAGAAAAAAGGATGAAGTAGATTTTTGACCGAGATACGAAAAAAATCTTCTTCATCGCATCATCATAATCAGCATTAACAACTTTTGGTCCCTCTTAACCTCTTCTTAACTTTATGGTGAATTATTATGAAATATTAAGCTGTTCCATCCCATTATTGACGCATTTACTCTAGTTTGTATACACGTTATGAGGACAACGATGTAGATGCCTCGTCTTCTTTGGAGCCTTGCTTTGACGGGTTGTAGATAAAGCTTGCTCAAATTTGTAAAACTGATTTAAAGAGTTTGACTGATGATGTGAAGAAGATATGGGATAGAATGAATAACAAGGCAGGGCAGGGGCTGATTGATAAAATAAAGCGTTTTCCTCTCATCTTTTCTCTCTCTCTCAATACTCATGTTCAAACAACCTTCCTTGCTTCTCTCTCGTTGTTCTCCTTACAAACAATCATAATCAGTCGCTTCATGCTACATGGGATCCCATCCTTCTTTATTGTTCATCATTGTTCTCCTCTGAGTAGAGATATTATGTTATGCATGATGCGTAATAATAATCATAACACATTAGATATTCAAAATAGGTGAAGCTGAAATAAGGAACACACAAAAGCATTATCTTTCGTTAGTCATTTCATTTGGGAATTGTTATGCATTGGGGCATACTGAGCCCTGATGATCATGATGCTAACCTAAAAAAGAGCAACATTTATCGACGATGTAGACCCTCTGTAAAATTTACATTTATCCATAAAAATAATTCGTGGCAATTGTGATTTTCATCGGAGCAAATCAGCATATAAAAGGATTCAATTTCCATCTGGATATTTTTATCTTTCACTGATCAGCTACTATTTTTAAACTTGAACGATTGAGTTCAGCCTTGGTGAAGGTTGCACATTTGTATGCAGTCTTGTGTTGAATTTGATATTCATAATAAAACTCAACCCTAACGCTCTTCACTTACAAATATGTAGCGAAAGAAGACCTGGAAAAGCGTACAGGTAATTGTCGTATACCAAATCTTGAACATTGTATAAATGTGATGTGCACAAGAGCATAAAAATATATATACGAAATACATTCGTCAGTATACAATGGACAATTCCAAGAGTAAAAACACACATAAAAACTTTTTACATGGAACAGTAAAATTTTAAACATGATGTTTCATTATGTACCTTTCCATGTAGACCTCTGTGTGCTACATATGTACGAAATAATGTTTGATAGTAAGCTCATGTTTGCCTATGTTCAACATTTGTGTTTCAGTTAAGGGAAACAAGGTAAGAACCTTGCTCATTTCATTGATGACGATAACGACAATGTAGAAAAGTAATAAACAACAAAATGTGAGTAAAACTTGGTGGTGTGTAGAAGTATTAGTAGTGCTTCTCCATGAATTAGTTGCTTTCCCCAACTAGCGTACCATCAATATATACTTTTTTTATCTGTTATATTAATATATTACATTTAGGGTTTAGGTACCAATGTAGAAGCGTTCTTGGTCTACTTCACCTCTGATTGTTTCGCATGATAACAATTGTTTTATTCTTGTTAACCATGTCCCCTTTCAATTTTAAAATTGTGGGTTTATTCCAGGTCGACCTCGTAAGTTAAAATGGGACAACTGCTTGGTTAAACAAAAAAGAATTAAAACTCTTGCCTGTGTACAACCAGAAGAAGAACATGATGTGCATTTTTAGGATGCCTGTTCCCTTCTGAAACATTTTTGAAAGCTGTAAACTGGTTGACTGGACGAAGAAAAAAATAAATCAGTCAGGTGTGATTAAAAGAAGCTGATGTTTTAGATTTTTAAACTGGATCAATCATTATCGTCGTCATTCACCGAGTTGACTGCTCATTTTAGGGTAAACGTTCACTTTATGACTAGTAATAACACATAAGTATAATAATTCTATATTAGTGTAGATGGGCACATGGGCAGATACATACTGAATTTTAAATTTCAAATATTTTTCGTTGGATGGAAGATGCAAAAAATACAAGCTTGATTGACGCCATGTTATGGTGAATTTTACTGGCTAAACATTTGTTAAAAAGGTAAAATATAAAAATTAAAATACTGATATGAGTGTATTTCCCAATAATACTGCATTCACGAGGAAATGAAGGAGTTTGAAAGAAATCCAATTTTTTCATTTTCATCATCGCGGTCATTATCACAACCTTTCAATGTTCAATTTTTCATGGTTTTTACGCCCATTATCCTGAGCCAAACTCATCTCATCGTCGATAATCATATAAGCCATCTTCGAAGTAATACGCTTGTGTAAATGCTTCCCTAAAAATCATCATGCAGTACCGATAACACCATTCACAATTCAAATCACCTTTTAGCTTGATGCATGGCACGCAACGCAGAGAACCGCGCACCACACAATATTCACGTCCACCATCATCGTCATTTTATTTAATCACCTTTTCTTTTTTGCAATCAGTCAGGTGAAGTCAGGTCAGCCTTTTTGCCTGCTTGAGTCGTGGTGTCGTACACGTTTCCTTATTATTAATTCACAAAAATGAAAATGCTCCGTACCTTATCATCATTGTAATGAATTGCGAGTTCGTTTGTGATTTGGACTTGTGCGCGACTTTTAGTTGACTGGTGTTTGTCATAATACACATTGTACATAAATATCTTATATTGATGTTGACTCTGTTACATGATCAATTATATAGTGTTAAAACACGGTATGTTGAACAAATTATACTAACCGCTGTGATTTCCTCGGCGTTTCTCTTCCCATATTATGTTTTTGCACTGAGAAAGACTGGTTGGGTGATGTAATAGTAATTGCTTTAATAAAAAAGTAAAAAGACAGGATGTATCATGTATGAATGTACCTATATCAAACACCACAATACTTTTTCGTTTTAATGATGAAGATTTTCCGTGAAACTGTATACCTTTGTATTTTTTGCGATGTTTAAACAGTAGAGGAAAGATGCAACTTGATCATTATGTGTTATGACGAGTTGTATCTTTCCCTCTAATTTTTCCAGCTAAATGCTTTCAACTGCCACCGTTCCCTGTTAAATGCAGCCTCTATATACCATTGCAGATCATACGATACTAAACGCTTTCTCGATGTTTATTATGTTGATGATGCAATGCGCATATAACCACAAAATTGTATTGAAAATTAGAGATGAGCCAGGTATGCATGGGAAAAAATGAAAGGGACAGGGAGATAAAAAGTGCCTTCAAAAAATCATATCATAATTAAGAATGTAGTAGGGATCCCCGACTGCGCAACGTGTGTCTTGCCTTTTCCACGTTTTTGGTAACCATTTCATACGAAATATGAAGTTGATCTGTGAAAATATAAAGTAAATACGCATCAAACAAATTGCATAAGTATATCATACGTATAAACGTAATACTTATTAAAATAAACTTTCATCTTTTTTGTTACATAATAGCACAAAAAGGCGTATAGAAATAATAATATTATGTAACTGAATCCCACTCAGGTTGTTTGTGACGTTACGAAAGACAAGTACAAATTATTTTACGGAAATAATGAGAAAAAGTCTTCCTATTACAAATTGTACATCTTTTGGAGGAGGAAGGGATAGAGGAAAAAATCAGATTGAAATTCTTGATGGTTGGATGATTAAATTCGTTGTGACAAATTATGTACGCTGATGAGCATTTAGATTGAAGTTGGCGATTGCTGCCGCATAATGTGATGGAAAGCACAGCAGTAGCACACGGGGAGTTTGAAAAAGTGAGGATAATGGTTACATGGTGAATATTCAGCTCATCCCTACAAACTGATATGCAACACTAAGAAAACACCTTTATATTTCTCTTTCGCTCCCCACAAAACTTTTATCAATTTTTTCCACCCAGAAAAAATAACATAAAGAACAGGTAAGCTTATGAGAGAAACAAAGCTTCCACACTTAAAACCGGCTTTTCTCTCTCCCTTCCTAACTTTTCCCATTTTGTCTAGTTTTTGATCAAACATATCAACCCTTCCAGAGAGTCTGCGAGTGTCTGCACACACAGATTACGTGTACATGTCAGGGAGTTCATTCTTCTTCATCTACTACCCATAGCGTGGCACATATTTCTGTGATGATATTTTTAAAACAGTATCAGCACAGCAAGCACGCTTAAACAATTCGAGTTATGGTACGTGTACTTAAAAATGTGAATAATTATCGTTAGCTGGAAAGTAGACATTTGGGATTCCTAACAAATATTTTTTTCACAGTACCCCTAAAGAACGTGTGGTTCTCCGTAGAATATCAACAAAGCCAAACAGGTGCCCAATGCCTAACATGAGAAGCAACAAAGATTTATCACTTCATCTAGCCTTCTTTACCACCATTCCATAATATTGTGACTTCTTTTCCACAAATAAAAATCGTTGATCTTTCAATTTGATAATGTAGATTATCATGCTCAAGCAATATACACATTTTATTTTGTACGTGGATAATTCTAAATAAAATTATAACACTGTGTTTTAGCTTTCTAATAGCGTATATATGTATGGCTAAGGCTCATATACACTGGACTCCAAAATGTCTCAACCACATCCATGGATGAAAAACGAAATGAGCAAGAAACAACAAGATATCTCATCATCATCAAAGCTGGTAAGATGATGATAATCATAATAAGAAAATTTGTTCCCTTCTTGGAAGGAATGGGACAACTTTGTAACTGGATACCCCAACATGAGACAAATTATCTTTTGCCTGTAGAATGTTTTATGATATGTCTCTCTACCTGTTGTGCTATTGTAATCTTTTTTGGCTTGGCATTGCGCAACATTATACACACATTGAGTTGGTGCTCAAGTTCATTATATTATACGTGCATGAATATATATACATCATGGACAAATATGTGTGTACATAAACATCCCTGTGCTGATGAAGCTCTTGCTTTGACATTATCTATACTATTATTATTGTGAAGCAACTCTTAAAAATAAATGACAAACAAATAACTATCTACATTATACAGACAATGTTTTATATGATCTAACAGAGGTTTTGTAAGATTTTAGATGATTATAATATTCCATATAAAAATCATACAAATTTGGCATGATAGAAAATAAAATACTGAATCGTTTACTCTTACCAGCTTCAACAAAAAAGGTCAAACATGGACAAGGAGATGATTTTGACTTAACTTGTTGAACGTCATTCTTGTTCACGTCGAAGAAGTGCATGCTAAGGCGAAGGAATGGACACATCATAATATATTCCTATCTATGTAAATGATAACAATCTAATGAAGCATCTTTCTCTGAAAAGTATAATGAATGTGTTCTTTCTAATTCATTTGTCACAACAGCGTTCATCTGATTAATAAAAAGTAGACAAACAAACCTGCAATGTTTCTTCATGGTCGTAAAAACATCATTTTCTTCCAGAGAATAAATTTAAAAGGACTCGCATCCAAAGAATCAGATTATCAGAATGGAGAAAAATCTCAAAATAATCGATTCTGCGGTTTCCTAAGCGCAATAATTGGCAAAACTTTCTCCCTCAATTATGACCCTTTACAAAAGTTTGTACGCACACTAAAATGAAAGTACGCCATTTCCCATTAATGACGCATGTTGTGTTTGCATAACTCAAACTTGATATTAGGTTAAAATAGTCCAATTGCAAATTTTTCATATTATACAAAAAATGATACGCGTACGGTATAAAAAACGTATTAAAGCCCGTCTACGTCATATTCACATTCACAACTTTTTGAAGCCCACATAATATTGAATTGAAACTCTTATGTAGCTGCTGACGTTATCAAGAAGTAAATACATACTAGGCATATTTTTTGTAGCTAATGTACTGAAGTCTCAAATTTCCTCCCCGATACATTATCCTTTCCCTGTGAGCATTATGCACAAAACTGATACTTTATGAAACTTTTTACTTCTTTCTAGGTAAAGGGAGAACAAGAAGACGTCCTTTCCTCATTTCGTTCGCTGTTTCGCTATATCAACCTATCCTATCATCTATGTGATCTGATACTTAGTTTTTCCAGTTTATCTTTCTACCTGTTTACCATATCTCTCTCTCTACCTGTTGTTTTCGCTGTGTGTGATTGCAATAGGTTTCTTTTTTCCTGTTTGGTTAGTATCCATATACGACTACATATCATTATCATATCTTCCAAAATGGATCAAGAAACCGGATATTGTGTCCTTTCTTTTAAATAATAATGTACTATACTCATCAAATTCATATTCATAGGGCTGGAAAATAGCTCTCGCACCAAACTCTCACTGGCATACTGCCTTATCGGTTTCATATAATAAGGCGTTTCACAAGATGAATAGGAAGAATCGAATACAGCGAGGCGCATTACTTAACAATCGTTTTCTATGCATGTTTGAAGATGGATGAATGCTATATCAATATGCTCAAACAAGTAAAAGAATATTGACCCATGAGACGGTTTTATTTCAGGATACGTTACATGTTATTTCTCATATACGTGTACTTGCATCTTACTACGTTTAGGAATATATCATCCGGAACATTTACGTTGGTAAATTTCTGTCAGCAAAAAGAAAAAAAAACCTTAGCATAGTTGTGATATAGAATAAAAAAACATGGGGGATTAGATTACAAAGATTGTTATTTTGGACAGGTGAAAGCTATATGAGATGGAGAGGAAAGAAAACTATTTGTAAACAAACCTTTTTGTAGATTATTCGTTTATGGTACAAAAACCTGTGAGAGCACATTTTCATAATAAAAGCATGCGTGATATAATGTTACCTAAATGATTTTTTTATGTGCATTTTCCAACGTTTTCTAATCAACTGAATTTTAAAGACATTCAAAATGAAGACATTTGTGTGGGAAAAATTGCTGCAAATATTTAAAATCCTTTAAAATGATAAAAATTTATAAAGTTTGCAAATTAGTTCCACATCCGCATAATAGCTTACTGATACACCAAACAATGGGCAAGAAAATGGGATAAATCGTGACTTTTAAACTTTCATAAACACAGTTTACACACAGTTTAAACAACAATTGTAGTTAGTACAGTTTTTTATCATTATATTATATACTAGTTTTTAGAAGGGCAATTTTAAGATTCTATGCTTATATTTTATCCAAAATTAATAAATCAAAACATGAAAAATTATGACATTCTAAATCATGTATGGCCAAAGTGTACAGCAAATAGACTTTCTCTAAATGCTCTCTCACTTTTTCGTGCATCTACAAAATTTTACTATTCACTGGCAACTGACAACGAAACAAGCAAGGATGGAAGATGGAATCTGATGGATCCGATGGATGTTGTACGACGCTCTCTTACGGTTGTGTAGTATGACGTGATGGTGGATGGTGGTGATGTAATGATCATGATGAGAGTTGCTTTCGTACCTTCGTAAAATATTCCTTCTTTCTCCAATATCAAGTTTCATCTTCGTTTATCGTAATAGTTACCTTCCTGTGGCAGCTTTCAGTCCGAGTAATTCGATACCCGGTTTTCTATCTTTGTCAGGCAAACATAACAAATGCAGCATGAAACCAACCTAGCTAGCGTTCCCAGCTATAGCGTAGAATTCTCATTTCCTACTTACATAATAGGATGATGTTACGCAGTAAGAATCATTCAGTTCCCAAAGTTAGTCGGAATTTTTCTGTTTAATGAAGCAAATTCAGTTAAACGTGTATCACAACGTCATAAAAATTCGTATTTAACTTCATACGCAATATACTTTTAAATATAATTACAGCTCATATTATGTACGTTGGAGGCATATTCATAGAAATACTTGAATTGAGAAGAAATCATCATTATACTTGAGACGAAACACGCGCAAATACAAGAGCGCATAACTAAAAAATACAATGACAAACCTGCTTCTTGTTCTTGTCTAGTATCAACTTTGGTAATGATTTCATATATATATTTCACGTTTTCGGTTCATGAGAGTATTTGAGCAATTCACTGTAAAACTAGCAATAAGCACCATTCGGAATAACTGGGAAATGTCAATAAATGTTTGTTTCCATTTCCAACAATAGAGTTTTCTTTTGCAGAGTATTTACTTCTTTTACAAGTAGTTATTTTCCATTTTTTAATGCATTGTATGAAGATGTGATACTCTCTTATACATGCTGTCAGTTATTTTCTTTTGCCGGCAGTCGAATAGTTGAATTCAAATGGCTATTGTGGTTGTCATCATCATATTCGTACCTAAATCACATTTTATTAGCTCGTAGACGGTGGGGGTTCGCCCATTTCGGAAGGCGGTGCGCAAAGCCAAAAAAGAGGATTGTTGTTGTCGACAGTCTTTTCCAACGTCCCTTCACATCGTTAACCACACTCCACTGACTTTGCAAGCATATTCTTTGCTCCTGCCTTTTTATCTTCAATTTTATTGTTATTTATTGTTGGTAGCTCGCATTGCGGGCTTTTAACTACTATTTGCTCTCGCTCTTCAACAACAAGACACCACACAGCTATGACAAAAAATACCGTTGTCACCTCTATCTATCAAACACGCTGCCATTTTCATTTTATTGGAGAAAGTAGGTTGTATTTGCTTTTCTAATCGTACCACCACTGCATCATATTTTTAACAATTTACGTTTGAGAGGTTTTAACATTAAGAAAAACACGAACGGTTATTCGTTTACCTATAAAACGTTGATACCATTTGAGCATTCCATGCATTGCATCTTTTGACGAAAACCTCCCCTGGATCACACTTAATATTTTATTATTTTTCTGCGCATAAATGTTTGCGCACATCCCCTTTTAACTGAAAATAGTATGTTTGAAACCGTTTAATGAAAAGGTAAATTAATGGTGGTTAGTTGCTCGCTAAATTTCATAAAATATTGACGCATTGTTATTATATTTAGGTAAGTACAAATATGTAGGCATGATTTGTTTTGATGTGCGAGTTTCCTCTCAGATAGCCAGAACATCCCAACCTACTTGTACATACAACTTGTAATAGTTAATAGCTTCTCAAAGAAGGTGCTTGGATCTCCTCTTTCATTAGCGGGCTCGTCCCTAAAAGTGCCGATTTCCAAGCCTTAACCCTATAATTTTTTTATTGATCTCGTAATACACAACATGTAATTACAGATAATATGATCGTGAAACGCATTAACCATCCATATTTTTATTCCCAGTGTGTCGCTTGTAAGCACGTATGTAATGTGCATACGGATATTATTTTTATGATTTGGCTTTTTTAACAGCTCCTACCAGCACAGCTTATAACTCATAACACAATCAGCTATGAAATTGCAGACGTGCATTATTACACCACCACCACCACCAATTCATAAACATAAAGTACAAATGCATATTTTTTGTTGAGAACACAAACTCCGTGTGTGGATGTGCCTTGCATAATTCTATTTTCACCGACCGTTGTACATATATTTTGAGGGAGCAGAGTATCACCCCGTCCGTCACCCATAATGCATCACCCTCACTTATTTATGATCCGACAATCAATATTCTTACACTTTACCAACTTTTTTTCTTTCATACCATACAGGAATCCTGATCTTGTAACGACTCTGCTTTTCATATTATTCGAGCAATAATTATCATTTATGATTTTTTGCTCTTTTCATTCTCATATTGCTCTTTTAAAGTCTCAGTATCACGTTCATTATACACAAATGCAAGCGGAAAGGATTAATATTATTATTAAACAAATTTCGTGCGCTTGTTTGATGAAAGCATGCGCGATGTTGTGCGTACAAATAATATTACATATTTTCCCTTTTTTCTTCCTCCTTTCATATCTTAGCAAGCTCTGAAGTAATGAAGATGATGAGTGGAAATGGGGCCCAGCGAGACTCGTTCGTTTGTAAAAGTATCTTCTTTCCAATTTTTTCACTGTTTTTGCTGGTGTTATTTCAGTTACTTACTTTTTAATGATTTTTCATTCTCATTCTCTTCTGATAATAATATGACAGGTTTGTCCTTTGAAGTTAAGTATTACTTTGTTGTACAGTACACCAACACCACCACTATTATTTCTTGGATCCGAATTACACACTTTGTAAATGCGCATATGTATAAGACGCGTAAAACTGATAGCGTTTGAATTTGCTTGCAACACCTTTTGTACAATATGAGCCACACATTACACGACAGAATTTCATTTCATCATGAATTTATAATCCAATCCAAAAGTGAGGATAATCATCATCATTATTATTACAATCAGTCTTTTTCACTCTTCTGCATTCTCCTCTTATTGATGAAAAATAATATTATGACTTGCATATGCGAGAGTATATTCAACACTTATCGTCAAGTCTCAGAGGCTTGTTTTAATCCTATTAACATACCACAAGTTATTGCTCTGCTCCACTCCACACGTTCATATTATTTACCGGTAAATTACATCAATGTGCTCTTCCTTTTCCAAGACCGATCCATCTAGAGACAAAGTCAAATTGCAATCCAAACGTCATCATCATCACCATTACACAAAAAATTAAGAATGCGCCGACATGAATGCAAATCAGAAATGCCTTGTAGAAGTGCAAATTTCTTGAAAAAATTTGTTCATCTTCTCATTGTCGTGAATTTAAAAAATCACGAAGATGAGAGGCAGGCGCTAAATTAGCTAAACGACATTCCGATAACTTAACAAAATGCAAAAATCTCATTATCGATTTAATGCTTCGTGGCATGTGCCAAATTTTTATTTTGTGAGCTGGTTTTCGCGTGGATAATATACAATTACAAGTCATGCCTTTAATTTTTGGTTTATGGTCATCAATAAATTAAATCGAAACAATTCATAATGCTGAAAATGAACGAAGAATTGTATTGAATGAGTAGAAAGCAATTTTCAAAGCTTCATAGCACAAGCATGGCCAACAATATGAGTGACTGACAAAAGACAAAAGAATTTGAAATTGACTGACGCTTTTTCTTGTTTAAAAATTATTGTTAGTAAATAACAGTAAAATACTTTCAATTCTGATGCTTCCACTTAACTGAATTGATTGCACATTTCATAAAAATTGATTTATAAATTAGCAATTCCTCCATGCGCAAACAATGCTAAAGTCCACGGAAGATAATTTGTGGTCGTAGAGGATTTTGCCATTCAAGTTGAACACTTGGTAAACCCCATCTTTCTTTGAAATATGCATTAAAAATCTGCTGCATAGGTAGCTGTAAAGCCCACACGATTTCAATTAGCTACACACATGTACGATAGAATAGAGAGACAAAAATAATGCCATTCCATTGTTCTAAAAATATAATTACCTAATTACTCTTCGAAGCTTAAATTTTACTACTTGGTTATGAAGGAGGCAGGGGACGCGTGCCAGGCGGATTCATATATGACTTTTGACGTGCGAAAGAAAAGACGGTGTAAATCGTGAAAATGCGTCTTTTGTCTGTCTGAAGGGTGAACTGTGAAGGAAGCATGGCATAAAAGCATGATGTGATGATGAGGCGTTCGCAAGTTCGTAAATCGTATAATTACTATGTGCGTTGCTTGTCTCTGAAGCGTTCGGAAGGGCGGAGACAAATTAAACTTATACTCCACGCTTCGTTACTTTACAAAGCCAAAGTACTTTACAAATTGATTGGGTGGGGGTGGGAACATATAAAAAGGGGAAAAATTTCATAAGACGAAGTTTTGCTATTGTTAATGCTTTTTGCCGCCAGTGACGTGGTCCAAAAAAAATTCTAAGCTTAGGAAACTATAAAACGTACCACTATAATAAGTATCGAACGGGAAAATGTTGAATATTGAAGAAAAAATGTTCCAAAAGTTTCACCTAACTTAAAATATTAAAGCATCAAATAATTTTGCCCAAAATCCAGTATAATTCATTAGTTTACAAAAGTTTCAAACTCGCTGCTTACAACTTTTACATGCTTTGTTGCACGAAATGGTTCCGATAATGACCAGATCAAATTGTGATTATCGTGAGCAATTAGCAACAAAGTCGAGTCGTGTTTAATTTGGCTATCTCTTCCTACTCATTTCTTGTGAGAGCGGTCGTCATCCTTGCATTCGATAGGAAGCTATGTATATAAATTGTTTTACACGTACATGCTGCTACATACATATTATACTCAAAAGTCATACCACACATTAACCATCTATTACAGATTTGTAGAAATCAATTCTCGAAAAGATAAAAAGAAGATTCTACATGCAGCATGCAGTGGAGTGCCAAAAGCCATGCATGCCATAATCAGTGCATAATCACGACATGGCTTTCGAAAAAACGCTTAAATTATCTCTAATATTTCTTTGCCACTTGCCACCTTTCATACAAAACACCTACTCTAATAACTTCTCACTTCTCGTTCTCATGTTTTATCACTAACTCATCCGAAGGCGAAAACATAAGATGTGCCATAATATGTTATCTTCTTGTAATTTGTAACGTGCACACTGTGCTTGCATTACATAAAGTGCTTGAAAATATAGCATGCAGCTTTTACAAGGGAAACAATAAAATGTGATATGAAATTAGAAAGGTAATTCCCTTAAAGCCAGCTAGTCATACCGTCATAAATATGCTATTTAGAAGCCTTCTCACCTCTATCATTTGACCGTGACGTTTCTCGATAAATTTCTCCGTCATGATTATCAAACTGATTTGAAGCATTCAATAGATAATTGAATTGGAAGGAAATCATAATTTATTACTAAAGATGCAAGGTCCACTCGATATCATGCATAAAAGGATGATCGTTCTTCATCATCCCATCGCCCATATTACTATCTATCTCTTTTGGAATCCTCTTCTTCACAATTATTACAAATTACGATTTCTCGTAAAACATTAAAATTTATTCTATATTCCAATTTTCGTTCAATTAATTAAAGTAAAAATTGCGGAGGTATATAGAGAATTAGAATGTCCACTCTATGCATGCATGATAAACAAGTAGAGAAGCTATGCATCATCGAATCGACACTAACGAAAGGATGCATGGGAAGGGATAGCTGAACTCTATAATGTTGTTCAAGACTTTTCCAGTTACCGAAAAATTAAAAAATCTAAAATACTAACTTTAGCATTAATACTAAAGGCATTTGTTCCACGTGTTTGAAGGAATGAAAAGCCAATCAAACTTAAAATCATTTGAAGAGTGCGTGTGTGACCGATCATCCGGATCATCCACAAAAAAGCATAAAATTAGTTCGTCCACTAATCTCAGCTTGCACACAAGCTAAAGGCGAAGGCATTGTTCGCCTGGCGGAGAATGTGAACTGCATGAATCTGTCAAATCTGAGCAGCTGAAGTTTGTATGTAAACATTGTATCAGCCACAGTCACGAACAATACATGCATATGCATGAAAACAATAACAAGCAGTTAAAGCGAAGAAGAATGAAACGCTGGTGGAGGGGTGAGTCACATATTTTTGCCAGACAGGAAACGATGAATGAAAGGAGTGAAGAGGAAAAGCAATGTGGTTAACTTAATTGTGATTAAAATGTTCGGTATTTTCACATCTTAAAATGTGCATTAGTCTTCGCAGTTTACTTTTGAGGTTAAACTTTCTTTTGAAGTGAAGTGCAGAGGAGTGCAGAGTGGGGTCCTTGTAGTTTGAGTTGTGATTGAATGTGGACTGAAGCCCCACCCTAAATGAGTTGTGTGTAGATGATAGAGAGAAAGGATTCTGGAGAATTTGCGGAACCTGCCAATGCATACAGCGGTAATTTGATTTCGTGGACAGGACCTTCGTGGATTGACTGGTAAAGAAACTGATAATAAGAATTTGTAAATTGAAATATTTGTCTGCGCAAAATGTTATCAATCTGCAATCCATTTGCATTGTCATGTGTGTCAAAACAAAGACGACCTTGATTGTGTATCACAATACCAATAATAATTGTCTTTTATGTATTGCAGAAATACAACTTTGTACGAAGAAAGTGGCGTAGGGGCGCTGGGAATAGAAACAGATCTCTGAAGATAAGTCTCCTCAATTTCACAAAAATGGCTACAAAAAGTATTGAAGTTCAAGTTCGTCCTGAAACGTCGCACGATTCTAATCCAAATAACAAGAAGGACATGATCCGGTTTGGAATAAGGACACCGCTTCGAGATAGTGACAAAGGGGAACTAGTGACACTTACTCTTGAACAACCTATTTCGGATGCTGTTAGCATGGTGTGTCATTCATGGGGCTTTCCTGATCCTTCAATATTTGCTTTAAAATTCACCGAACCACCTGGTCACTACGTCACTGAAGCTACCAGAAAAGAATTATGTGGAAAACTCGTCACTATGTATTATTCGCCAGCGAGAGTCTGCGAGGAAATCATTTCCAAACTCAAAAGCAACGACAAGGAAAGTATTAAGAGCGGTCTAAAAGAACTGTGTACCAGTACATCGGACCCAACCGTGGCGGATGTATTTGTTGGGTTGGAGGGTCTGACGAATTTGCTTGAATTAATTGAGAAGGACAAATTAGCAGATAAAGAAATGGGTTTAGCAAACGCGTTGCAGTCATTATTAGACATTATGTTACTGTCTGGAAATGCCACTTGGGACAAACTTCATTCAGGCGTTGTTTCGAGGTACAAAATATAATTTACATGCCCCTGAAATAAATCTAATAATAATTGCTTTACAAATTAACTTAATGCATTTCATTATTACAGAGTCTGCTCATATGTAAATGCACCAAAAGGTATGGACAAGGCAGCGCTCGGGCCTGCACTTCAGGTACTTTTATGTCAACAATTCGTTCACCCTTCTGTTTTGTTCTATAAAAACACGTGCTTTTAATGTATGCCAAAAATTTAACTTGTGCATTCATTTTGTGTTGAAGGTGTTGGAAAGCGCTGTATCGTCTGGATCTGCCTATTCCCAAGTTGAAAAAGAAGTGACACTTGGTGTATTGGTAAGTATTTTCACTTCATGAAGAATATGTAAGAAAAAGGAAACTAGTTTTCATTAATAAATAATAATTTATTATTTCATTACGAACGACCAGGTTACGCATGTGCAAAATAGCGATCCTAAAGTCCAGCAAAATGCTCTGGCTTTGGTAAACGCACTGCTCAGCAAGGCCGAGCCTACTAAACGAAAAGCGTTGGCTACCACTTTGGCGTCAAGAAAGTATAGGGACATTGTTCTGCAATATGTTGTAAGTTGAGTGTATTTCGGTATTTGCAAATCAAGTAAGGTCCATAGTAAAAGATATCTAACCCAACGATTTTGATTTTAGATTAACAAAAAAGCTGGAGATCGACCATCTGAAACAAATCATGAACTCTACGTCATGCAAACCCTATTTTTAAACTTTTTGGAAGAGCGAAGACAGACTCCAATAGACCCCCAAGTAAGCATTGCACAATAACAATGAATACCCTAGTTGTTTTCTTTAAACAAAGGGGCTAACAATTGATATTGTTTGACTGTTGTAGGATCAAGAAGCACTGAATAAAATTAAAGAACTCCTTCGAATTGCATTTGAATCTGATGCCGGAAATTACACAGTCATTAACTTTGAGACAAACAACCTATCCAATGGCGGAGGGCGAAAAGACAAGACAAATTTCAAACGGGATTATCAAAAACTTGGTTTTACTAATGACTCCAACCCAGCATTGGATTTTGCGATAGCGCCTCCAGGAGCGTTAGCTCTTGACTGCATGTTAGCTGACCAAATGCTTAAAATATTTAGTACTTTTTAAACCAATTTTTGTTCATATCCCAGGACTTTCTCTCATGTTTTGATATTAACAGGTATCATCTTGCCACAAGCCATACCGAAAATTACAGTAAAATCGTTCTAGAAAGTGCATGCAGATCTAGCGGCGATGAATGTCCTTTTGCTAAGTCATCCATCTTTTTGGTTAATGTTTTGTGCGACATCCTCAAAATGGGCGAACCACCCAGTGATCAACAGGGAAGGTTTTACCCGTTTTATTTCCAGCATGTAAGAAGCTTCACTACATATTGTCTGCATATGAATGAAGTTATGTCATTGGTACGCTTACATTCCCTTTCATTTTCTCCATTTAGGATAAACCGTTTGAAGAACTGTACTGCATTTGCTCACAATTGGTTACAAAAACGTGGAAAGAAATGAGGGCAACGATGGAAGATTTTGATAAAGTTTTTGATGTAGTGCGTGAGCAGATTCGACGAGCATTAGACAAAGTTCCAGACACCTTTGACTCGTTACGAAACCACCTGAATGCTTTGACATATCAGGAAATTACGAATCTCAGACAGCGAGAGAGAACCAGCAGAGAAGAATGGGAATTACAGGTAGAATTTCAGAGATTATATTTTAGTAATAGCATGATCAAATGTACATAAATCTTATCAGTAATTATAATTTAATCCTTTAAAAGGCAAAGCCTATTCAAGAACTAAGGAAAAAATTGCAACCTGAAATGATTGAGCTCATCAAACAGAATAGACTTAATTATTTGATTGCTGGAACAAGATTCAACAAATTTTCATCCCGTGGCTTGGTACAACTCACCACATTAAATCTTTGGTCTGTTGAATTGAGTAAACTAAAAGTTAATCACGTTTTGTTTATTTTAGACTTTGCAAAGAGTGAAAGAAAAATTTTGGTTTTGCCGTCTGTCGAATAATGGCAAAGTATTTCATTATGGAGATTGTGAGGAGAAAGCAACTCCACTGCCTGAAGAACTGTCAAATAAACTCAACGTGAATGACATAAAAGAGCTTCTTATAGGAAAAGACTGCCCACACATCTCAAAGTAT